>OY740798.1:14076549-14223789 GCA_963514005.1 Raja brachyura
GTAAACTAAAATAGAACAAACACTAATATAATTATTACACAGCAATTAAAATAGTCTTTAAAGTACAGATGCTGGTGCATCACTGAAGCGGGGAGGAGATGTTGAGAGGGGCAACTGCACCACCTAGTGTTGGGAGGGCTGAAGGTTCCTTGAGGCCACAAGAGACTGCAGATGCTGGAATCTTGAACAGCATCAGTGGAGGGAATGGACGGATGATGTTTCAGCTAGGGACCTTTTCAGACCGATGGGGAGGGGGGGGGAGATGGTGGTAAAGAGACGTAGGAGTGGGGCAAAGCCTGGCAAATGATACATTGATGTAGGTGAGGGGATTGTACGACATATTGATGGAGTAAATGACAAAGGCTAGAGAAGATGAGCCAAAATGAGTAAGGAGAGAAGGAGTGAAATGTAAAACCAGAGGAAGAGAAATTAGTGGAAAAGGAAACAGAGGGTTGGGGGGGGGGGGTCAGAGGAAAGAAGGGATAAAGGGAAAAAAACAGGACTCGAGGATGGGGGAAAATGAGCAGGCTGACTGGGGTTGTGGGTGGTAGTGTGAGAAATGGGTGCACACTGGGATGGGAGGGGTGTGGGGCACAGGCAGATAAAATTTATAAGTGTCTGAAATTCCAGATTCCACCGGATAACATTCCAGACACACGAAATGTCATCTGTCCATTTCCTCCGCAGATGCTGACTGACCTGCTGAGTTCTTCCAACACTTTGTGTTTTAGGTTCACCAGCTTACGGTCTGGATCAGAGGATATTAGACACATTGAGAAGTTGATTGTTTTCTCTGGAAGCTGAGGGAGGACGACATAATTATGAGCGACATAGATAAGGTAGGCCGTTAGAGTCTTTTTCCCCAGTGTGGAAAGATCAAATATCAGGGGATAGATTTAAGGTGAGAGGGTGTAAGTTTAAAGAAGATGTGCAGAGGATGGTAGTTTTTTATGCAGAGGATGGTAGATGCCTGGAGTGCACTGCCTGAGATAGTGCCAGAAGCAGATGGCAATGTTTAAGAAGTATTTAGACAGCCACATGAGCAAGCAGAGAATGGACAGATGCAGGCATCTGCATGGATCACATGCAGGCAGAGGAAATAAACATTAGAATGTAGAAACAAGGAATTTACAGATGCTAATTAACCAAAAAAAAACGCAAAGGGCTGGAGTATCTCAGCAGGTCAGGCAGCATCCATGGAGAATATGGATAGGTGGCGTTTGTTGTCGGGACCCTTCCTCAGACAGGAGGAAGTCAGTTTATTGAGGAAATGTTCATGTTCATGAATCAAAGGAGCAGAATTAGGCCATTCGGCCCATCGCATCTACTCTGCCATTCAATCATGGCTGATCTATCTTTCCCTTGCACCCACCTCTCAAAAAGATTTACAGTTTGCATCGGGTTCAACACAGACATTGTGGGCCAAAGGGCCTGTTCCTGTGCTGTACTGTTACCTGTTCCATGTTCTTGAAAAAACTTAACAGTGTTTCAATGGTTCTTTATTAGTGTCACTTATGCACTGTCCAGTAAAATATTTTTTGCATAGCTCGGACGTGCACAAGGCACCATATTTTGGCACCATTTACCAAAAAGGAAAGGTCCAAAGTTCAAAGTCCATTCAAGTGCTCAATGTACTGGAGCGCCCCCAATCCAGGTGGGCCCAGGTAAGCCCCAGACTGCTGCAGGGCTTCCTCCGTCGCCCTCCACTGGCTCGGCCCGCCTACCAATGTTCCTCTCCTCACCCGACTGCAGCAGCGTTGCGGTGGAGGCCTCCTGCATCCGACCTTGATGCCACTGGAGGCAATACCCTGGTCCCTCTCCTACCTACTTTGCGTCCGTCATCGCCTGCGGCTCTCTCTTCCTCGACCCGCAGGACCTCGGGGCCACGCTCACCACCATGAAGTCCTGGGAAATGCTGGCCATGACTGTTCAATGGACTTGAGATCTTCAATAACATCGTTTGCCTCTCAACCGAGTCCACGGAGCGGGTGCAGGCAGCCGCAGGAACTGCCCATCCAGCCACCCTATCGGGCACCTTGTTAAACATATGTGGGAGAGTCGAGGTTTCCCACGTCGACCTGGTGAGTCACCTGACCCACAGCACCAGAGTGGAAGGGAATCGTTCTTGGTCCCAAGGGAGGGGTGAGGAAGCAAGCCACACACTCACTTCTGGATCCGTCCAGAGGATGAACGCAAGGTTTGAACGTTCACAAAAAAAAACAACAAATAAAAATGTCCTTGGCACTCCAGAGCCTGACGCACTTCCAACGTTTTCTGCTTTTAACTGAGCTTAAAGATCTGGTTCGATGCCCCAGCAGAGATTGGCAATGCTGCAATGTTTCAGCTGATGAGTTTTGGACCTGATGTGAAAATGAAGGAGAGGGCATCTTCTGCTGGATTTTCTCACGGTGCTATTTGAAGGAGGACAGGGAATCTCTCCCCACTGCCCTGAACATTAATCATCTCTCAGCAGGCATTTCAAACACAGTCGCATTGCTTTTTGTTTGAGCTTGCTTTATACAATTAGAGTCATGGACTCTGAGAGCGCAGGTACAGGCCCTTCGGCCCAATGTGCTGCTGAGTTTCTGCCAACATAGTTTCATATTTGAGCTATGAAATTCGACTTTTTCTCACAGAGAATGGTGAGTCTGTGGAATTCTCTGCCTCAGAGGGCGGTGGAGGCAGGTTCTCTGGATGCTTTCAAGAGAGAGCTAGATAGGGCTCTTAAAAATAGCGGAGTCAGGGGATATGGGAGAAGGCAGGAACGGGGTACTGATTGGGGATGATCAGCCATGATCACATTGAATGGCGGTGCTGGCTCGAAGGGCCAAATGGCCTACTCCTGCACCTATTGTCTATTGTCTATTAACTGAGATTTGAACTGGGGTGTAAATTAAGTTGGCTGGTTGTACCAGCAAACAGAGTTGAAGGACCTCAGCGGGCCAGGCAGCATCTGTGGAGGGAATGGACAGATGATGTTTCGGGTCGGGACCCTTTTTCAGATAAAGATATGGTACCCAATTTTGCCTGACAAAAGGAATATAGACCCTTGTTCAATCTGAAGAAGGGTCTCGACCCGAAACGTCGGCCATTCCTTCTCTCCATAGATGTTGCCTCACCCGCTCAGTTACTCCTGCATTTTGTGTCTACCTTCGACTTTATCCAGCATTCGCAGTTCTTTCTTGCACAAAAGGAATATAGATTTGCCTTTCTGTAATGCCTGTCACATCCCATTTCAGGAATTTCCAGGGAGCACTGCAAGTCACCAGGCACTTTCACGGGTAGTCCCTATTGTTGTGGAACATGGGATCTATATCCTTAACACATTGCCAGTGACATCCAATGAAGGTTCACAAAAAACAGATTAACAAGTTTACCTCAACACGATTATTGGGAACTTACCGAGAACAAATGGGTTACTGTATTTCCGGCACTGGTGACTGCACTTCCAAAGTCACTCCATGACACAGGAGCTAGGTATGGCCAGACTGAAAATGTTGGAGTAACAGAGCAGGTCCCTGCAGAACATGGATAGGTCAACGTTTCTGGTCAGGACCCATCGTCAGATTCAAGAAGGGTCCCGACCCAAAATGTCACCGATGGATGGATGGGTATGGATAGATGACGTTTCAGGTCGGGACACATCTTTAACCTGAAAAATTCAATCTGAACAAACCATGTTCTCCAGTGATGCTGCCTGAACTGCTGAGTTACTCCAGAATTTTGTGTCTTTCCTCGGTAAACCCAGCATCTGCAGTTCCTGATGCAACCAGTCAAAATGCTCTCTACCTTACACCTGTAGAGTATTCATTCACATACTGAGTCCCTTTTTGTTATGGAAACAAAGAACTGCAGATGCTGGTTGATACCAAAGATAGACACAAAATGCTGGAATAAAAGGAAGAGGTGATGTTTCGGGTCTGAAGAAATGTTGCTTATCCTTTTCCTCCAGAGATGCTGCCTGACCTCACTCAGCACTTCAACTCACCCTCCCATTCCGTATCCGACCTCTCTGTCCTGGGCCTCCTCCATGGCCAGAGTGAGCAACACTGCAAATTGGAGGAACAGCACCTCATATTCTGCTTGGGGAGTCTGCATCCTCTTGGCATGAACATCGAATTCTCTCAATTCTGTTAACCCTTGCTGTCTCCTCCCCCTCCCCACCTCTCCCTCAGCCCTGTGGCTCCTCCTCCTCCTTCTTCCTTTCTTCCCCCCCCCCGCCTCCCCCCACCCCCATCAGTCTGAAGAAGGGTTTCAGCCCGAAATGTTGCCTATCTCCTTCGCTCCATAGATGCTGCTGCACCCGCTGAGTTTCTCCAGCATTTTGTGTACCCTCAATTTTCCAGCATTTGCAGTTCCGTCTTTAACAACATGCTGCCTGACCTGTTGAGTTACTCCAGTGCCTTGTATCCATCCTTCTCGTTATGTTGTTTGCCTTATGTTGACTGTAAATATGCAGCAAGCAATTATTTCATTGTTCCAGTCCCGCTGTGTCTGACAATTAAACACTCTCTTGTATGCACAAACATATTTGCCAAGGATTTAATGGCTGGTGATGAACGACGTTTTACCTAGCGACACCAGAGGGCACATGACCAACACATGTCACAGTTGGGATAGGATGGTCCCCCTGTTGTGGATCGCTTTTTGTGGCAAAGTTTGAAGATTAAATTCAACAGGTCGTCCGTTAAACTAATTAAACTAAAGACCCCACGTCCCGAGATGGAGCAACGAGTTGAATCTATACTCCAAAACTTAGTTTGGCATGGCTTTGGAACCTTTTAACTTTGGCAACTGTTTGAATAAGGAATTCGAGAGATCTCATGCTGTCTGACCCTCTTTTCAATTCCTCGGGATTTCCTGAAGGATTTCACTGCCATAAAAACATTGGGAACAGGAGCAGCGAGTTCACATGCAACGAGCTCACACAAACAGAGAGGGATCATGCCCTTTACGTGCAGTGGGTGCTTTTGGTCCAGTACATTAGACCAGTTCCTTGTTCTTTCAAGAATGTATCTCCAATTTGAACCCATTGTTTGACTCCGAGAGGAGTGCAATTGAAATCATCCAGGGATTGTGCGTTTATGACTGTGTTGACACCAGTCAGGGTAATTTCTGGAGTGCATTTGTTGAGGTTTGTTGCGGTATTTGGGAACATGCCTAATCTCCTTAAATTTCTAAGAAAGTCGAGGCACTGGTGTGGCTTCTTGGAGAAACAAAGAACTGCAGGTGCTGGTTAGTACACAAAAGGGCACAAAGTGCCGGAGTAACACAGCAGGTCAGGCAGCATCCCTGGAGAACATGGATGGGTGATGTTTCAGGTTGGGAACCTGAAGAAGGTTCTCAACCTGAAACGTCCCCTATCCATGTTTTCCAGCGATGCTGCTTGGCCAGCACTTGGTGTCCTTTGACATGCCAACTTCCAGAATACATCTTGTCAGGCCTGGTCGGCTTAGGTCTGAAGTTTTGTGATGTTAACACCCAGAAATATGAACCTGCTAACTCTCTCCATCACAACCCACCAAAGCAAACTGGCACTTGGTCTCCAGAGATGGTGAGCTCTTTCAATGGGCAAACCCAGACTTGGTGGGCTGAATGGCCTTCTTTTGTGCTGTAGGACACTGTCAGTCAAGTCAAGTGTTGAGACACTCCCAGAGGGGGAGGATCGGAACATTTCTCCCACGATGGAAATGTGAAACACTAGAGGGCGCAGCTTTAAGGTAAGAGGGGCAATGTTTCAAGGAGATAATGCGGAGAATGTTTTTACACAGAAGGTGGTAGGTGCCTAGAACGCACTGACAGGGGGTGGTGTACGTGGCACAGTGGTACAACTGGTAGCGCTGCTGCTTCACAGCCCCAGAGTCCCGGATTCGATCCCGATCTAGGATTCTGTCTGTCTGTGTGGAGTTTGCATGTTCTCCCTGACGCAGAGCCAGTGTGAACAGCTGATCGGTGATCGGCGTGGACCCATTGGGCCAAAGGGCCTGTTTCCATGCTGTACTTTTCACTCATTCGACACATCAGTGCTGTTTAAGAGGCTTTTAGATAGCACATGGATATGCAGGGAATGCGAGGACATGGCTCACTTGCAGGCAGATGAGTAGTTTATCTAGACATTGTGGGCTGAAGAGGCTGTTCCTCTACTGTTCGATGTTTACAGTGCAGTACTGAAGAAGATCCACAATGTTGGATGAGTTGACATGATTTCATCATCCCAGGCACAGGGATATGCAGGACCCCATTGGCAATAGTTCATGAGAGGGCATGGGAGAATTCTCTTGTGGCCTGGGACAATATTTATCATCGAATTAACGTCACCAAGGAAAATAATTTGAGAGGTTGCAGTGCTGAATATGACTCTTGTCTTTCTCATATTATATCGATGACAACACCGCAATGATCGCAACTGGAATATCCGAGGTTGTGAAAAGTTACAAAGAATTGCTTAACCTGTTCAACGTACTCTTGGGCAGGAAGGAATGAATTGCAGAGGTGGAGCAGTGAAAGAGGGTCTCACGAAACTCCCCTCGGAGGGAGGGGAAGAATGTCTTCAAAGCAGCCGCACCCTGATTAGATTTTGCAGTGGAGCAGACAAAATGTGTAGGAAGGAAGGGTTCCGACCCGAAACGTCACCCATCCTTTTTCTCCAGAGATGCTGCCTGACCCGCAGAATTACACCAGCACTTTCTATGTCTTTCTACGAACATGCTCTTGAGTTTTACCGTTCAAGCACATCGACAAGAACAAAAGAAACATCATCGGATGACATAAGGCGCTGCAGATGGTGGAATCTTGAGCAAAACACAAAGTGCTGGAGGAACTCAGTGGGTCCGGCAGCATCTGTGGAGGGAATGGACAGACAATGTTTTGGGTTGGCACCCTTCTTCAGACTGGAGCATGGGGGGGGGAGAAAGGTGGGAAAGGGAGGAGTGGGCGGGACAAAGCCTGGGAAGGGTTCCACCTTTCCTTGATCATTGATGCCTTTTGCACATCTGTCATTTATTTGTTCTATGTACCTTCTATGTCTCTCGTTTCCCTTTCTTCTGGCTCTTAGTCTGAAGAAGGGTCTCGACCCAAAACATCACCTATTTCTTTCCTGCAGAGATTCTGCCTGATCCGCTGTGTTACTCCAGCCTTTTGTGTCTTATTTCCTGGCGAGTGATAGGTGGTTACAGGTGAGAGGAGGTTTGATTGGCAAATGGGTGGAGTAAATGACAAAGTCTGGAGGTGAAAAGGAGACAAAAAGGTGTCTGGTAAGGAGAGACGAGATGGATTGAAATGTAAAGCTGGAGGGAAGGATATGGGTGGAAGGGCAGAGGGAGGAGGGAAAGAAGGGGGATAAAAGGAAAATGGGCATTTTGGGTACGGGCATGAGCGAACTGAGGAGGGGAAGGGATCAAGGTGACTGGAGATGGTGGGAAAAATGTGCACGCACCAGGGTGGGGGGAGTTGTGCACAGGAAAGAGAGGTGAGGTAAGGGGGGTATTACTGAAATTTGGAGCTCAATGCTCGTATCATTGGGTTGTAAGCTACCCGTGAAATGTGGGGTGTTGTGCCTCAATGGGAGGGGGGGGGGACGGAGAAAGGGGAGGGTGTGGAGATGTGTGCTATCGAGTACTCATGTACACCAATCCCATTGATCCGTACTTGGTCCATAATATTCCATGGTTTGGAGGTTCAAATAGTTGTCCAAACACACCTTAGATATTGATTCCGCCACCACCTGCACAGGCAGTGTGTTCCAGCTTCCAAAGCTGCACTTGGTGAACGCAGAGTTTCATTCAGCTAAGTGTGAGATGTTGCATTTTAGGGGTTAATAAACCAGGGTAGGACTTTCAGAGTGAACTGAAGGGCCCTGGGGTATATTGAAGAGCAGAGGGACCCAGGAAGTACAAGTACCCCTGAAAGTGGCATCAAAGATCAAGAACTTGGTGAAAACGTTTTTTGTGCATACTGGCCTCTACCCATCAAGGAATTCAGTACAAATTAAGTTGCTGTTGTAAAAGACGTTGGTGAGACTGCACTTGACGTGTTGCGTTTAGTTTTGGTCACCCTGTAAGAGGAAAGCTGGAAAGAGTGCAGAAAAGATTTATGAGAATATTGCCAGGACTCAAGGGCCTGAGCTCCAGGGAGAGGTTAGGCAGTCTAGGAACCTATTCCTCGGGGCACAAGAGGCTGAGGGATGGTCTTATAGAGGTGTATAAAATCATAAGGGGAATAGATAGGATGAATAGATAGGACCAATTCTGGAGTATGGTGTACAATTTTGGTCGCCTAATTATAGGAAGGATGTCAACAAAATAGAGAGAGTACAAAGGAGATTTACTAGAATGTTGCCTGGGTTCCAGCAACTAAGTTACAGAGAAAGGTTGAACAAGTTAGGTCTTTATTCTTTGGAGCGCAGAAGGTTAAGGGGGGACTTGATTGAGGTCTTTAAAATGATGAAAGGGATAGACAGAGTTGACGTGGAGCTTTTCCCATTGAGGGTAGGGAAGATTCAAACAAGAGGGCATGACATGAGAATTAAGGGACAGAAGTTTAGGGGTAACATGAGGCGGAACTTCTTTACTCAGAGAGTGGTGGCTGTGTGGAATGATCTTCCAGCAGAAGTGGTGGAGGCAGGATTGATTTTAACATTTAAAAGTAAAGTGGATAGGTATATGGACGGGAAGGGAATGGAGGGGTATGGTCTGAGTGCAGGTAGATGGGACTAGGGGAAAATAAATGGTCGGCACGGACTGGAAGGGTCAAGAAGGCCTGTTTCCGTGCTGTAATTGTTATATGGTTATATATGAATGAACAAAGTCTTTTTCTATGGATTGGTGAATCAAGAACTAGGGGACAGTTATTTAAACTGAGAAGAGAAAGAAGAATTTGATGACTAACTTTATAACACGGAGAGTGTGGGTATATGGAATTAGTTGCTAGAGGACGTGGTTGAGGCAGGTAAGTATCAACATTGAAAAGACATTTAGATAGGTACATGGATAGGAAAGGTTCAGAGGGCTGTGGGCCAAATGTGGGGAATTGGGACCAGCTTTGATGAGCACCTTGGTCGACATGGACGAGTTGACTGTATGAATCTATAATACAATCATTGTCATTGAGGGATTGCTGTACACACATTCAGATCTCGAATGCTAAACATAATTTGATCGCAGTTTGCAAGAAAGAAATGTTTGAAATTCCAAAGCTTAGGAATCAAGAATAGACGAGACGTTGAAATTAATCAGAGCAGGTTGTTGGAAGTACCATTAGTACCAATGTGTATTTAACAACTGGAGAATGCTGAGAAAATTCTGACAGAATTATTACCAAGGCAGATACTTACATTGTCGGCACCACCTAGCGTATTTATCGAGTAATTTATGAAATTGTTGAAATGTCAACATGAGTTATTGAATTTCTGAAATTATTAGGCTTCAATAGCGCTGATTTAATGGGATAAGATCGTAATTCACTTCTCCCTCAGCTGCCAGAGCTCCAGGAATGTGTAACTTTCAGCTGCTGTTTCACTCACGTTTTTTAATCAGCATCCCAAGCAGTTCACTGATGGTCCGGCTGTGAATTTCAAACACAAACGCACGCACTGCATAATGTCCAAAACACAAACTGCTGGAGGAACTCAGCGGGTCTGGCAGTGCCTTGGAGGGAAATGGGCAGAAAATGTTGGGATCCTTCTTCAGACTGATTGTAGCAGGGGGGAAGAAAGCTGGAAATGAGAGGTGTGCATGGCAAGTGATAGGTGGATACAGTTATGGGGGGGGGGGGTGGATTGGCAGGCGGGTGGAGTGAGCAACAGAGACAAAAGGGTGTCAAATAAGGAGAGAGGAGGAATGATATGCAAAGCCAGAAGGAGGGGTATAGGTGGAAGGGGATACACATTGTATACTGTCCAGCAATTAAGTCAGTCTTCCTGTAGATTCTGATACATAGACTATTCACCCAGGCATCTCAGGGCACTGCAAAGATGCCACTAACACTCTCCATGAGATCTGATGGATCCATTGGGCAGATATCACCAACACTGTTCACAAGATCCTACAGATCCACTATAGAGATACCAACAGTGCTATCTGCATGATCCCACAGGTCCATTGGATTTCTATTTGAGGATGTTACCAATAGTTGAGGCCTTGAGCTACTGGGAGAGGTTGGATTGGCTTGGACTTTATTCCTTGGAGCGCAGGATGCGTCTGGGTAATCTTATAAAGTTGTATAAAATCAAGTGGGAATAAATAGGGTGAATGCACAGTTTTTTTTCCCAGGGTAGGGGAATCGAGAACTAAAGAGCATAGGTTTAAGGTTGGTAAAAGCATTATCTCTCAACACCGCTGCGCTGGTCAAAAAGGCACAGCAACGACTGTTCTTCCTAAGAACATTGAAACGGACTGGTCTGCCCCAACAGCTGCTGACTTCCTTACACCACTGCACGACACAGAGCATACTAACGTATGGCATCTCTGTGTGGTATCTCAGCTGCACGGAGGCGGAGAGGAGAGCTCTTCAGCGCATTGTCCACAAAGCGCAAAAGATTATTGGGACACAGCTACCAGCCTTGGAGGGCATCTACCACACACGGTGCCTTAGGAAGGCCGTCAGCATCCATAAAGACTCCTCCCACCCTTGTAATGGACTGTTCGAACTACTCCCTTCCAGCAGACGCTACAACGCCTTCTACGCCCGCACCTCAGGAACAGCTTCATTCCCAGAGCTATAATGGCTCTGAACCGGCCCTGCTGAGTACCCCCCACCCCCATGGACTGTCTCCCTCGGATGGTCACGTCGCACAGACACATCTGCACTTTAGTCTTTGGTTTTGACTGTTTTACTGTTCTAATGTTCGTTTTTACAAACCTTGTTCTGGGGGTATCTAAACCTACATTTTATTAGTCGTTTAAGTTATGACATCGGATGGAGTAGCAAACCAAATCTCGTTGCACTTATGTGTAATGCAATAAAACATATTATTATTATTATTATTATTATTATTAATAGAAACCGGACGGGGTTGATTTTCATACACAAGGTGGTCCCAATCTCCCAATCTATTTTGTTGCGGCCTTTCTCTTAACTGCACATTCTCGGAGGTTGTAACACTAAAACCTGCACTCTGTTTCTTGCTCTTTTTTGACTATCCGATGGTCTCAAGTATAAAATGCTTTCCAAAAAAGACACAAAGCGCTCCTTCTGACCGAAGAAGTGTCCCGAACTGAAACGCTGCCGATCCATGTTCTCCAGAGATCCCACCTGACTTGCTGAGTTACTCCAGCACTTTGTGTCTTTCTTTTGTAAAACAGCATCTGCCGTTCCTTGTGTCCCTGTGGTAATGCCCCCCCCCCCCCCCCCCCCCCCGATAGCACGCAAATTAAATATTTTTACTGCATCTCAATAAACGTGACAACAAGAAGCCAATACTGATCAATACCAGTACTGATCAATGCTCCTCTAAAGCCAACCAATCACTCAGGTCCACACAGGCTAAAGGGACGAATAACTCCAGGCAGTCACGACAAGCCTCTGCCCTTCATAGCCGCAGGCTCAGCCCACTCACCTACCTGTCTCTGATGGATGATGGATTCACACGCTCCCTATTTTTGGAAGCACATATCACCCGTGTTACAGGGTGGCTCTCTGTATAAGGCGTGTGAAAGCTTTGTTGACTTTGTTGATGGCATCATGAAGCAGGTCGCCGGGGGTAAGGTAATCACCTCATTTGTCATTAATTACACGAATGAGCTTAAAATTCATGAGCAGACCAGCCTGCTCCACTTGTCTCCGCTCGGTATTATAAAACCAAGCTTGGGTTTACAGCCAAATAATTTCATCAGGTTGTAATGTGGGCTCAAGCGTTAGGTGTCATCTGCTGGTCGGAGAGATTTTTAAAAAAAGCCAGCAAACTGAATAAAGGCTGATGAATTATCGTATATTTATTTGTGGGTTACACAAAAAGCTGGAGAAACTCAGCGGGTGCAGCAGCATCTAAGGAGCGAAGGAGATAGGCGACGTTTCGGGTCGAGACCCTTCTTCAGACTGTTTTTTATTTGTTGCGTTTAATGTGCCTGGAAAGCTGCAGCAAATGAGGATTTCATTGTTGCAGTCCCAGCAATTAGAGAAGCCCAGTGTCACTCAGCATGGAACCAGACTCTTCAACCCAACTCATCCATGCTAACCAAGATGCCCCATCTAAGATGGTCATATTTGCCTGCATTTGGCCCATATCCGGAACCTTTCCTACCCATGCACCTGTCCAAATGACTTTGAAATGTTGTTATTGTACCTGACTCAACTACCGCCACTGACAACTCATTCCAAAGACCATCACCATCTGTGTGAAAAAGTTGCATCTCAGGCTCACGTTTTCCTCTCACATTAAACCTGTTTAAATGTCATCACATTGAAATATATCTATCTATATAATTCAAAGTCTCATCTTGACCACTTCCTGTCTGCGCTGTATATTGATTTTAGAAAAAACGCTACCCTGTATCGCTGTATCATAGATTACATAGATTACACTATTCGAAGACAAAATTAAACTGCATCTTCCCAAGTATTTCCCCTCTCTGTGATAAATGTCAATTTCAAGAAGCCAACTTAACTCACACTTTTGTAACGTATAAAAATTCAAAATTTTTGGACGGACATTTTTAAAATTATCTCTAAAGTTATTGATAAGCAACTGGACCCAGATCCAAAATTAATAATATTAGGATTATCAGAACATAGCACAAACTTTACGGTAAGCCAGAGACACTTTCTTGATTACAGTTTAATAACTGCGAAAAAATTAATACTTACATTTTGGGAAAAAACATCAACCCCCACAATTATAATGTGGATTACGGAAATGACTGAGACCTTGCATTTGGAAAAAAAAATTGTCTTAATTGACAAACCAGAACTATTTTTTAAAATATGGTCTCCATTTATTGAATTTAAAAAAGTAAACTGGTTTAACTCAAAATTAAAATCACAACTTGAGTTTAGGGTTGGATGAACAACTATACTCAACATCTCCCGGATCTACCGCCACAATCGTTATATTTGTAATCTCCTTTTTTTCCTGCTTTCTCTCTTTCTATTAGTTTATAGTTTCTCTTATCTCTTTCTTTCTTTATTTCTTTTCTTTTAAAAAAAACGTTAAAAATTGAAGCTATGTAAGAACTCTGTAGCCAATTTATCGTTTATTACTATTTGTACATATGCTTTTAATAAAAATATTTAATTTTTTAAAAAAGAGAAAACACTACCCTGTATCACTGTGATTTTTGGCCATCTTACTCACAGTCCCGAGGGTTTTTCCCGTTGATGAAAAGTACAAAAGTTATGAGTGTGTGTGTGAATCTGTGTGTGAGTGAGTGTGTGAGTGAGTGTCTGTATGTGAGTCTGTGTGTGTGTGAGTGTGACTATGTGTGAGTGAGTGTATGTGTGTGTGAGGTGGAGGGTTTGATTGTGTGTGTGTGTGTGAACGTGTGTGTGTATATTGGAATTGGTGGAGAGGTGGAATATTGCGTTGGGGGACCAGCCCTCCCGTGTGAAGCTGGGACCCAACGGGTCGCACTTAATCTAGTACACTATTAAAAGTCACGACTTATTTGTCTGTCCGTCTGTGATCTCAGGAGCTACACCAAAATGGTACACAATAGTGCAAAAAAATGTTTGCAGGATCTTACTCAGCTTTTTCCGTGGTCGTTCGTATCAAGTTTCTTCACATTTGATGTTATTTCAAGGTTTTAAAAAGCCAACTTTAACAAGATTTTTACTGTTAAAATCCTTCCTGCCAGCTTCCAACAAACATCAATACAAAGTTGCAATACAGGAACACTCTGTGCTTCCACCATCACAGTCCTTCACCCAATATTTGCAACCATGTTGCCATCATACAACACTTATTCCAGCTCCTGGCAGCAAGTGCGTCAACAGAAGGAGGGGGGTGAATTGGTATTGCAATTGGAAGTGCTGCGGCAGCCAGGGGAAGTCCAATTGGATTTTTTTTTAAGTCCAGTGCTGGGGAAAGCAGGGGAGTGGTGGAATCTTACGTTGGGGAACAGATTGAGTTGGGAGACCACGCCTCCCATGGGGGCTATGGGTTATTGGTGGAATAATGCTTGGGGAGCAGGTTGGGTTGGGGGACTAGGCCTCCCATGGGGGCTATGGGTGAGTGGTCGAATATTGTGTTGGGGGAACGGGTTGTGTTGGGGAACCAGGCCTCCTGTGTGACAGGGACACAACAGGTCCCACTTGGTCTAAGTTACATATAAAATGAACTGGACGGCAGGGTGGCACAGCAGTAGAGTTGCTGCCTTACAGCACCAGGGTTTGGTCCTGAGTACAGCGTCTGTATGGGGTTTGTACCTTCTCCCCTTGACCGTGTGGGTTTTCTCCAGGTGTTCCAGTTTCCTCCAACACTCCAAAGATGTACGAGTTTGTAGGATAATTGGCTTCAGTAAAAATTGTAAATTGTCCCTAGTGTGTCGGATAGTGTTAGTGTACGGGGATCACTGTTTGGCGTGGGCTTGGTGGGCCTGTTTCTCTAAACTATACTAAAGAAAAGAACAACATATCTGGCAAATATTGACTCTACTTAGAGTCATTAATCAAGACTGTTTAATTGTCACATGTACCAGGAATGGAATAATGAAATTCTTAATCACCACAGCTTTACAGACGCATTCAACACAACACAGCAAGTAATTATTCAATATATTATCAGCTATTCCAGGCAACCAGATCATAATAATTTAAGCCAAAGTACGTTGTGCAACCTTATACAAAGTTTAAAGCAGTTCAGCAGTTCAGTGCCGAGTTAATCATGGTTACCAGTTCAGACATTGACGTTAACTGTTTCTCTCACCACAGATGCTGCCTGACCTGTTGAATGTTTCCAGTAATTGCCATTTTACCAGAGCATTGCATCGTATTTACGCAGTTCATATTACACGCCAGCAATTTGGTGGATATGCATTAGATGCTACTGGATTCCTTTTCACTTTATCATAGGTAGCGGTGCATTAAGCTGTCAAGACTCTTCACTCAAGTATCACCTCCCTGGTCAAGAATCAATAATGTGCTACACGGAGTCTAGGACTCTCTTCCTTGGAGCACAGGACGCTGAGGGGTGATCTTAAAGAAGCGTATAAAATCAACAAAGATTCAACAATCAAACAATTTACTGCAGGCACGTAAATGTAGTTTAATAAATTAATAACGGTAATAATAGTGCAAAATAAACAAAGTCCGAAGTGCAACCAAAGACACAGTCCCTAGAAGAGCTTCGTTGCTGGGGTCAGTGTTGTGCAGTATTCAAGAGCTAGAAGGTTGCTGGGCAGAAGCTGTTCTTGAACCTGATGATCACAATTCTCACCCTTCTGCACCTTCTTCCCGATGGTATTCATGAAATAAGAGTGTGGGATGGGTGGTGTGGGTCTTTGATGATGTAGGCTGGTCTTTTTGAGGCAGAGCTTCCTGTGGATCCCTTCGATGGTGGGGAGGTCAGTACCTGCGATGGACCGGGCAGTGGTAGCTGGTGGAGATGCACTAATAATCATTCTTCACATGCCACAGATAATAAGCCCAGGGTTTTACAGGGTGGCTTTGCCTTTAGAAGCCCATTACATCATGCTAGATTGCAACCTTCTCCTCCACCTCTCAAAATAGCATCTCACGCCATACTCTGTTAGATCTCTGCACCGGCTCTTGTGACATTGCCTCTCTGTCTGTCAACCTTCAAAGGAATAGTTCCCTGCAGCGGCCAATAGAACACGGAACATAGAACGGTACATCACAGGAACAGGCCCTGCGGCCCACATCGTCTGTACTGAATATGATACCAAGTTAAACCAACCTCATCCGTCTGCACATGATCCATATCCCACCTTTCCCTGCACACCCACGTGTCTATCCAAAAGCCTCTCAAATGCCACTATAGTATTGACCTCCCCTACCATCTCTGGCAGCACATTCCAGGCACACACCGCACTGTGTGGAAAAAACCTGCCCTGTACATCTCCTTTAAACGTTGAAATCATCTTAAAGCTATGCCTGTAGTCTTTGACATGTCCACCCTGGGAACAACCTTCTGGCTATGCTATCTCTGTCACGCATAATTTTATAAACCTATCATGTCTCCCCTCAAACTCCAATGCTCTAGAGAAAACAATTTAAGTTGGTCCAAACTCTCCTTATAGCCAATATCCTCTATTCTCGGTAACATTCTGGTAAACCCCTTCCGCTCCCTCTCCAAATTTTCCACATTCTTCCTGTAATGGAGCAACCAGAACTGCACACAATACACCAGATGTAGCCTAACCAAAGTTTTGTAAAGCTGCAACATTACTTCCTAGCTCTTATACTCCATGCCCCGACCGATGAAAGCAAGCATATCATACACCTCCTTTACCACTCTATATACTTGTGTTGCCAATAATAAGTCTGTGATAACCACCGTGTAAAACAGCGAGAGATCCAGGTCCCCATCACCAGTATCACTCCATTAACCCACCGCTCCAGCAGTCCTGGGTTCGAGCCTAACCCCAGACGCTGTCTATGTGGAGCTTGCATGTTCTCCCCTATGAACCTTCCTCTGAGTGCTCTGGTTTCCTTCCACCTATCAAAGTCTTGCGGATTAATTGGTCACTGTAAGTAGCCGCAAGTGTTGGTGGGCGGCAAGAGATTCAAGTGGTAGATTACAGCGGCATTCGAGAGGGGCAGCACGGTGGTGCAGCAGTAGAGTTGCTGCCTAACAGCGCCAGAGACCCGGGTTCAACCGTGACTATGGGTGCTGGCTGTATAACCGCATGGGTTTCCTCCGGGTGCTCTGGTTTCCTTCCACATTTCGTAGACATTCAGGTTTGTAGGTTAATTGGCTTGTAAGTTGTAAAAATTGTCGCTAATGTGTAGGATCGTGCAAGTGTCCGGGTGATCCTGGTCGGCACGGACACGGTGGGCTGACTCCATCTGTACCAACTTGGAGGACAAGGAAAGGAAAAGCATTGGGAACACCACCACCTGGAACCATCCCGACTTGGAAATATATCGCCGTTCCTTCACCGTCGCGGTTTCAACTCTTGCAGCCTCCTACCCAACACCGTTGTTTAGTTTATGACTATCGCGTGTACCAAGGTACAGTGACGAGCTTTTGCTTCGTTCCAGTCAAAGACAAGACAATACACGAATACGATCAAATCGTCCACAGTGCACAGATAGATGATAACGGGTAAACCATTAGTGCAAAGATACAGTATAACACTGAAGTCTGGTAAAGTCCGATTAAAGATGGTTCATAGGTCCCGAGGTACATGGGAGGTCAAAGCTGCACTCTAGTTACTGAGAGGACTGTTCAGTTGCCTGATAACGGTAGGGAAGAAATGCTAATAAAAGGGAATTGCAGATGCTAATTTATACGAAAATCCTGGGTTTACACCAAAGATAGACATAAAATACTGGAGTTCCTCAGCAGGTCAGGCAGCATCATTAGAGAAAATGGATAGGTGACTTTTTGGGTCGGAAGCCTTCTTCACACTGAAATGCTGGAGTAACTGGACCTTCAGGTTGGAACTCTTCTTCAGATGCAGCCTAACCTGTTGAGTTACTCCAGCATTTTGCTTCTATCTTTGGGAAGGAACCTTTCCTGAATCTGACGGCGTGCGATTTCAAACATCTGTGCCTTAGCCTGATGGAAGAGGGGAGAAGATGGAGCGAGACTGCTCCTTGATAATGCTGGCTGGTGGCCTTGCTGAAGCAGCGTGAGGTGTAGGTGAAGTCCATGGAAGGTCCACCTCAAGGTCTGCAGAGGCTCAAGAAGGCACCTTCTGAAGGGCGACAAGAGGTGGTGATTAAGGGCAGGCTCAGGCCATGTCCCTTGAAGAAATAAATAAATTGGGGGCAAGCGGTCATTTCAATGCTGTAATATCACAGAAGTGTAACGTATTCGAAGCAGCTGAGAAATGTGCTCTGTAACAGCGTCCCAGGAGAGTTCAAACAATGCGGCTTGCATTACGTAATCATGCTCCGTCCACACAGCAGCTTTGGCTGCACAGGTTCAGCGGCTGGAAGTCCTGCTTCGTATATGTAATGGTTCATTGATAGGCCTCCCACATTACTGAGTGTGACATTTGTGTGTCGAGGCATGCTGATCGCAACCCAGAGGTGAAGTAATTAGGGCTGTCAACCGGGGTCGAGGTTTGCTGAGGGAAAGCTGTGTGTGGAATGATGCACCGGTCCCTTCGCAATCTGGTGCAAGCCCAGAGGGCATATCACTTAAGCTCGTGTCATCAAAACATGTCGATGCTCGGGAATCAATCAGCCCTCCTATGACCAGAGGGCTCTGATATGTTGTCATTGCCGCTCTTGTTCCTGAGCTCATTGTTTTTCCTTGCTGTCGAATTGCTGGTCAATGTCTCCCAGCGACTCCAATTAGCTCATTGCCAACAAAGGACTGAACCTCTTGGTGCTCCGGGACTCATTCCTGCTTCTGTATTAAACGCTCCGAGATCCTGCACTAGGAGGCTTGCGAGGAATTCCAGTTTGGAACGGGTGGTGAATCACTGGAAATCTTTTGTCATGCAGACGGGTTCACTGGGAGGGTATTTAAAATAATAATTAATTATTATTATTATTATCAGTGTCCATGTGGAGTTTGCAGGTTCTCCCAGTGACCGTATGGGTTGCCTCCGGGTGCTGTTGATTTCCTCCCACATCCCAAAGAAGAAATGGTTTGTAAGTTAGTTGACCTCTGTAACTTGCCCCTCTTGCTTAGGGAGCAAGTCAAGCCAAGTCACTTTTATTTCTATAGCACATTTAAAAAACAACTCTCGTTGACCAAAGTGCTTTACATTGGTGGAGGTACTAACGTTATACAACAGTGGTTCATAGATTAAGTACATACATAAATAAATACATGTAGCCCTCCCTCAGAGGACATCAAGAAAGGCTTGCGAGTAAAGATGAGTTTTAAGTCTCGACTTAAAAGAGTCGATGGCGGGGGCAATTCTGATGGGAAGACGTGACACTGGGATAATGTTGAGCTTGTGTCAACGGGTGTAGAAAGGAACTGCAGCTGCTGGTTTATACCGAAGATAGACACAAAGTGCCGGAGTAATTCCGTGGCTCAGGCAGCAACTCTGGAGAAAAAGGATGGGTGATGTTTCGGGTTGGGACCCTTTCTTCAGACTGAAAGTAGAGGGGAGGGAACTGCAGGTAAGAAAAGTCCAGAACAAAGCAGTGCCAGCAACAGATGCCCAAGGAAATATGGAGCCCACAATGGTCCACTGTTGGCTGGGGAAGAGGTGGTAACAAAGGGATGCAAGGATGAGCCGGAGAGCAGTAGGAATTGCAGGTGGGAGCAGTGGGAGAGGGTCTCACAGAACTCCTGGCGGAGGGAGGAGTAGAACCCCTTCAAAGTAGGCGGGTGATCGAAGGTCAGTGTGGACCCTGCGGGCCAAAGCACCTATTTCCATGCTGTATCTTTAAACAATCTTAAAAGGGAGGTGGAAACATCTTTACAAGATCGGGGGGGTTGAGAGCTATGATGATCTGACACAGTGAGGGGGATAAGGCTATGATTATGCTTGTCATGGTTCTATTATAAGGTCAAACCAGCCACTGCCACTCTCTCATCCTTTCCTCAATGCCCTTAAAATGGCTTCATTTCTGACATCAGGCAGCACAGTGGCACTGCTGGTGCCTCTTCACAGCTCCCGAGATCCATGTTCGATCCTGACCTGGGGTGCTGTCGGTTTGGAGTTGTCATGTACTCCTCGTGACCGCATGAGTTTCCCTCGGGTGCTCCGTATTCCCCTCGCATTGTAAAAACACGTGGGGTTTGGTGGATGAACTGGCCACTTAAATTGTCGCGTGAGTGTGGGTGAGTGGTGGAATCTGGAGGGAATCGATGGGAATGCGGAGAGAATCCAAAAATGGGGTATTCATGTAGGACTGGTGCGACTGTGACGTTGACGGTCGGGTCGAAGGACTTGTTCCCTTGCTGTGTGGCCAGGACCATGAATTTCCTTTTGAAACAGCAATGAACAAACCAGATTCTGACAATCAATAAACTGCAGGTGCTAGGACTTTAAAAGTCAAATCAAAAATCAAATGAAAAAATTCAGAGCTGAAATACTAACTGTTTCTCTCTCCACAGTTGCTGCCTCACCTGCTGAGTGTTTGTAGCATTTACTGTATCTTTATGGCAACCTGTTGCTTTCTCTGTCACCCCTGACATGAGTCCGTTAATCCAGATTTATTTAATAAACAGAATTTGAAACTCTGACTGCCAGTAATACATATGTCATCAAATCATTACTCTAGCCGCCTGGCCGGTTCGCCCAGTAACACAAACACAATGCTATGGTATCTTTATTTAATTTAAGTATCTAATTTAAGAATAACAACATACTTTTTTTGGACAGGGGGAGCGAAATTAAGCAGCCTGAGCTATAAATAATGCGCCCAGCATTATTTTAAGAATGCTCTGTGACATGTTTGAGCAGTGTGTTACGCATCAGATGACCATGAGGTAGGTTTTCTAAATGTAGTTTGAGGAATGAGGACATGTCATGACTCAGGGCAAGGATAAGATTGTTCACCTGGGCAGGGATCTCCTTTGCAAGTGCAGTTCTGGTCATCCCGTTACAGAAAGGATGTGGGGGCCTTGGTAAGGGTGCAGGAGAGGTTCACCTGAATGCTACCCGGATTAGAGGGTACAAGATATAAAAAGAGGTTGGACAAATTTGGATTGTTTTCTCTGGAATGTCAGTGGTTGAGGGGGAGACCTGATAGGAGTGTATATATATACATATAATATATATATGTGTGTGTGTGTGTGTGTGTGTGTGTGTGTGTGCGTGTGTGTGTCTGTGTGTGTGTGTGTGTATATATACATATATAGTATGTGTGTGTGTGTGTATATATACATATATGTATGTGTGTGTGTACTAATAATATATAAAATTATGGAGGCATAGATTGGGTAGACAGTCAGAACCTTTTTTGTCAAAGGCTAGAGGGCATAGATGTTACGAGAGAGGGGCAAAGTTTAAAGGAGATACGTGAGGCAAGGTTTTTACACAGAGAGTGGTGGGTGTCTGGAACATCTTGGAATAAATGTAGAATGGAGCAATCCACCATCAATTCCATGCCTTGGGAAAGTAGCCAACATTATCAGGGACTACTTTCATCCCGGTCATTCCCTCCTCTCCCCTCTCCCGTCGGTCAGAAGATACAAAAGCTTGCAGCACGTAGCACCAGATTCAGGTTCTTCCACACTGTTATCCGACTGCTGAATGGTCCTCCCATAAGCTGATAGTGTAGTCCCGATCTTCCAACCTACCTCATTGTTGGCCCTGCACTTTATTTTAACCAACACTTTCTCTGCAACTGTAACGCCATGATGATATTACGCCATATTCTGCACTCTGGTGTTTTTATCTTTGAACTACCTGTTGTACCTGTGTATGGCTTGGTTGTACTCGTCTATGGTATGATTTGACTGGAAAATCGTTTCACTGTACCACTGTCACAGGTAGAAAATAATAAACGATACAATACTTACAGGACATTTAAATATGAGAAGGGAGAGGAGTTGACCAACGGGACAACTAGGAAACTGGTCAACTGGGGGAAACACAAATGTGTCTGACTAACTAGTGACTCTATATCAATTGCAATATAGGTGACTATTAACGAGCCTCTGATACAGTCCAGCAACCCACTCAGTTCTTGGGCAATAGATGACGGGTTGGCCATTGCACATTGCATGGATGAATCCACAAAGGGCCCATAATGCTGGGACTTTACCACCTTACACAGAGGGTGATGGGTTGAGGAACAGCAGAGGGTGTGGGGTAAGGGATAGAGGGGGATGATGAGGGAGAGAGGATGGCTTTACTCAACATTCAGGCACTCAGCACTGTAACCGTAAGTTGCTATGCAGCAGGAGGCCATTTGATCCATCATGCTCATGCTGGTCCTTTGCCCAATTTTATAAAATATGAAATATGGAAGCCAATCCGTGCACAGTAAGATGCCATAAGTGAGAGAAAGGCCAACTACATCAACCCACTCCCCTTTCCAGTATCATCAAAGACCCACACCACCCTGGCCACACTCTCAGCTCGCCGCTACCATCAGGAAGAAGGTACAGGGGCCTGAAAACCATGACCACCAGGTTCTTCCCTGCAAACATCAGGCTCTTCAACACAACACAACACTAACCTCGGCAACTATGATCTTCTATCGGCTGCGTCTTTGGTTGCACTACAGAGTTCCGTTTATTGTACTATTATGGTTAACTAATATAACAGTTATTAATTTATTGTATTTTAATTGGCGTGTTATTACCTGTGTGTTATTATGTTTATGGGCCTGTTAAGCTGCAGCAAGTAAGAATGTCATGGTTCGGTACTTTTGACAATAAAACATGCTTGATTTTTGATCAAGATATTTCTGATTCCTCTTTGAAAGTTCCTATTTAATCAGCTTCCACTCTCTTTCCTGCCAGTGTGTCCCAGATCACAACTTTTTGATCAGTGAAGCTGAAGTCTCCTCATTCCCCTCCTGTTGCCTTCCTGATTATCTCTGTCTGCATCCTCTGGGTGAAAGCTCTTCATGCACTGAGGCAGTCACCATTGTTCCATCGAGCAATTGGGACATTCATATAGAATCATCGAGTAATAGAGAGCTGTACAGCATGGACAGCACCCCCCCCCCCCCCCCCCCATCCCTGTCCATGTGTAACAAGTTGGCACACAGGGCTTGTCCCATGTACATGCATTTTGCCCAAATCCCTGTAAACCATTCCTGTCCCGAGCCAACAATGGGCCATTGTGGGCTCCACCCTTCCTTGGTCATCTGTTACCGGCCCTGATTTGTTCTGGCCTTTTTCTATCTCCAGCTCCCCCCCCCCACACACTTCTACTTTCAGTCTGAAGTAGGGTTCCGACCCAAAACAGCACCCACTCTTTTTTTCTCCAGCGATGCTGCCAGGCCAACTGAGTTATTCCAGCACTTTGTGTCTATCTTCCATATGTCTTTCAAAAGTCATAATAGTATCTGTCACTCTAGGTTCCGCTGGCAGCTCATCCCAGATACAAACTAGTGAAAATGATCCCAAGGTCCCTTTTAAATTGCTCCCCTCTCATGTATCCAAAAGTAGTCATAAGGTCTGATGAAGGGTGATTGACCTGAATTGGAGTACAGGATGGAGATAGGTAATTTAGTAACATGGTACCAGGACAACAATCTCTCCCGCAATGTCAGCAAGACAATGGAGCTAGTTATCAACTAGCCCAGATCAGCAGCCACAGCGGGGATAGTTGAGAACTTCAAGTTCCTTCAATCTTATTGAAACATATAAGATTATTAAGGGTTTGGACACAATAGAGGCAGGAAACATGTTCCCGATGTTGAGGGACTCCAGAACCAGGGGTCACAGTTTAAGAATAAGGGGTAAGCTATTTAGAATGGAAACGAGGAAACACTTTTTCTCACATAGAGTCGTGAGTCTGCGGTATTCACTGCCTCAGAGGGCGGTGCAGGCCGGTTCTCTGGATACTTTCAAGGGAGAGCTAGATAGGGCTCTTGAAGATTGCGGAGTCAGGGGATATGGGGAGAAGGCAGGAACGGGGTACTGATTGGGGTGATCAGCCATGATCACATTGAATGGCGGTGCTGGCTTGAAGGGCCGAATGGCCTACTCCTGCACCTATTGTCTATTGTCTATTGTCCTTGGCCCAAATGTTGTGCCAAGAAGGCACACCAATGCCTCTACTTTCACAGGAGATTGAGGAAATTTGGCATGTCTCCAACGATTCTCATGACTTACAAACGTCTGCAGATACACCATTGAAACCATACTGTCGGGTTGCATCACAGCCTGGTTTGGGAATGGCTCTACCCAGGTCCATGAGAAATTGCAGAGATTTGTGGATGTAGCCCAGTCCATCACACAGACCAGGCTCTTTACAATTGGCTCCATCTATACTTCCTGCTTCTGTCGGACAGATATAGAAGCTTGAAAGTGCGCACCACCAGACCTAAGAACAATTACCACCACACTGTTATCAGCTTCTGAACGTTCCTTCCATACGCTTGGATACTGTCCAATTGACCTCTAGCCCATTGCGGACATTGGACTTTGTCTCTGGAACTGGTGCTCTACGATCCAGATGCTACGCAGCTCTTTCTGCGAATCTAAGATCTGCATGAATAATTTGCCCCTCGGGTCCCCTTCAAATCTTTCTCGTCTCGCCTTAAACATGTCCCCTCTTGCTAAGACCCCCATACTGTGACTACTATCTACCCTATTTATGCCCCTGATAATTTTCTAAATCTCTATCCAGTCACCTCTCAGCATTCTGTCCTACAAGGAAAACAGCTCTCCTTGTCGCACAAAGCCTCCAATCCTGGCAACATCCTTGTGAATCTTTACTGCGCTCTCTCTAGCTTAATCCCACACAATGTGTGTCAATGTTGCACCCTTGAACTCAGAGAGAGGGCTTAAACCCAGCATCTGCAGCACCGGCATGGGTGAGTTGGGCCGAAGGGCCTGTTTCCGCACTGTATCACTCTATGACTATCTCAGACCCAGACACACCTGCCTCTCCTTTCTTGATCTCACCGTCTCCATGTCAGGAGATACAGCATCGACTAATTTACTTTCATTATAAAGCAATCTGAAGAAGGGTTCCAACCTGAAACATCACCTAATCCTTCTCTCCAGAGATGCAGCCTGACCCGCTGATTTACACCAGCTTTTTGTGCCTATCTCTAGACACAGGTGAGCTACACTTGCTCAGCCCAGACCAAGTAGATCAATGATGTGACAACAGAGGAAACAGGGGCAGGGGGGACCTTTCTCACCCTTTGTGTCTGCCCCATCTATCAACAAGATTAGTTGGCACAATGTTAACAACTAGTAGAGCCTTATCTCACAGCCTCAGAGACCCAGGTTCAATTCTGACCTCTGGTGCTGTCGGTGTGGAGATTGTCGGTTCACCCTGGGACTGCATGTGCTTCCCCTGGGTAGCTCTGCTTTCCTCCCACATCCCACATTAATTGGCCGCAGTAGATTGTGTGGGTGAGGGGTAGAATCTGGGGGAGATTTTATAAGATGGTGGGGAGAATTATAAAAATGAATTAATTTAGGCATGGTTGATGGTCGGCATGGATTTGGTGAGCCACAGGGCCTGTTTCTGTGCTGTATCTCCCTAAAACTCCAAAAATCATGAGGATGATCCATTTTCACATCCTATCTCTTTGTTGCCTCAGCTTCCAAAATCTAGCTAATGGATTTGGGAATCTGGAGCAAAACACAGGCAAATGGGACCAGCTTAGAAGAGGGATCTTGGTCAGCATAAACGGGTTGGGCCGAAGGGACTGTTTCCATGCTGTGTGACTTGATGGCTCTGTGAGTGCGCTCTGCAAATGAGCATCCAGAGTACTCTAGGATAGAAAAACCCAAACATTTGCAACCATTTTATCAAATAAATACATTCAGCTTGTGGACAGGGTTAAGTGCACAAGCTGAATCAGAGGCATGGGAGATCTGGAGCAGACATTACACAGAGGGTAATCTGGGGAAATCCATGCCCAGATCAGGAGTCCCAGCAGAGAATTCACCCTGAAGGCCATAAGGTTGCATTAATTAGTAGATGCAATCAACTGCAGATGCTGG
This sequence comes from Raja brachyura, assembly GCA_963514005.1. The sequence continues at coordinate 14,102,225 of OY740798.1, forward strand.
TTTATAAAAATAGACGCAAAGTGCTGGAGTAACAAACACATCAATGCAGACAGCATCTCTGAAGAAGATGGATCGGTGACATTTCAGGCCGGGACCCACCTTCAGACGGCCTGAAGATAGGTTCCGACCTAAAACCTCATCTATCCATGTTCTTCGGAGATGCCTCCTGACCAGCTGAGTTAAGCCAGCACATCGTGTCTTTTATCGGTTGCACTAATTCTTCCTTCTCGCCCGCTACCTTGTTTGCAAACTTCCTTGCAGCAGTAGATGACAAAATATAAGCAGCACACACATAGACCATTCAACCCCACAGCTCCATACTGGACCCGATTCCCCCGCATCAGCCTGCGTTCAGCCCTCTTCATCCCCCCCAGAACGTTGTACTCCTTCATCCAGATGCCCACAACACGTCCCCGTGGGTCAGGGACCACACTCCCCTCCCTGCTGTCCGGAGAGAGGGGCGTCTCCTGAGTTCACACATGAATTTGATGTCTGCCGTGTACTTTTAAACTTTGGACGCAGCGCGGAAACAGGCTCTTCGGCCCACCGAGTCTGCGCTGACCAGCTGTCCCCGTACACTTATGCCCCTGTCCCACTTAGGAAACCTGAACGGAAACCTCTGGAGACTTTGCGCCCCACACAAGGTTTCCGTGCGGTTCCCGGAGGTTTTTGTCAGTCTCCCTATGGTCGAAAGCGGTTTCCGCTTCTTCCATGTTCTATGAGTGAAATGTATTTCATCAATGTTCTATAGAACAAACCACTTTCGACCATTGACAAAAAAACCTCCGGGAACCGCACGGAAACCTTGGGTGGGGCGCAAAGTCTCCAGAGGTTTCCGTTCAGGTTTCCTAAGTGGGACAGGGGCATAACACTGTCTTACACGCCAGGGACAATTTTACAATGTTACCGAAGCCAATTCACCTACAAACCTGCTTGGCTTTGACGTGTGGGAGAAAACCGGAGCACCCGGAAAAAGAGCCCAATCTCCGTACAGATTACACGTATAATCAGGATCGAACCCGGGTCTCTGGCACTGTATTTAGGCAGCACCTCTACTGCAGTGCCACTGTACTAATAGTTACGACCCTTAATTCTCATCACACACACGTGGAAGTGTCAACAGTGTAAAAAAAAAACTCCACCATATAAAAATCGTTATATTTTTAAAGATCAATTTGAAAGTGATTAGTGTGTTAATTTGCCACTGTAAATCATCACTCAATTAATGGTAAAGCAATCAAAGGGATTTGATCAATGTGTGAGAGACGGTGGCACAGAGAACTGCCTTTACACAGCCAGAGACCCAGGGTTGATCACGACTGCGGGTGCTGTCTGTCTGTACGGAGTTCGTGCGTTCTCCCTGTGACTACAGGGTTTTCTCTGGCTGTTCCAGTTGCCTCCCACACTCCAACGACAAACAGGTTTGTAGGTTAATTGGCTTTGGTAAATGGCAAGATTGTCCCTCGTACGTTGGATGGTGTTAGTGTATGGGATGATCGCTAGTCGGCACAGACTCGGTGGGCTGAAGGGCCTGTTTCCATGCCGTATCTCTGAAGTCTAAAGATTAAATTGCAGAACTAGAAGAGAAATAGGAAAGAGAATCAACATGGATCTAATGGGCCAAATGGCCTCTATCAGAGTTATTACAATATGATAAACGGAGTATTTTGTTAACGGAAAATACATAAAATATATTTCATGGCACATTTCTTTTTAGTATTTCATTCATTTATCATTGTGCCAACATACTTCATAACAGATTTTTAAATATATGCCCAGCATCAAAACAGTAATAATTAAAATAATTATGCATGTAGACGCAAAGTACAAAGCAAGGCGAGGTTTTGTACTTATAAATCATCAGTTCTGGGTACCACTTATTGTGAAGTAGATATAGGGTCACAAAAAAAGTGCAGCAGAGGAACAGGCCCTTCGGCCCACCGGGGGTCATGCCGACCAACGACCACCCATTTACGCTGATCCTTCATTTGTCCTCTTTTCTTTATTATCTCCACGTTTTGGGCCCTCACAACCACAGGATCAATGTGACCTGGAACATTGCTCACAACCCCACTCTGAACAAATGCAAAAGGAATTTACTAAAGATAATTAGATGCATGTAGGGTAAGGCAGTGGGTTAATTGTACTTATCTTTCGGTGGGATAGTACTGGGACGATGGGACGAACGGTCGCCCGCGCTTTACCACTCCCTGACACATTTCAGAAGTAGGGTTTTAAGAAGCCAGCGGAGGCATTTCTGAATCCACGGAGCTGGTCCACATGTCAGGTTGACGGACAGGCTAATCTGACACCCACACTACACTTTAGATGCGATCAGAGCTTTTAAAAATCTCGCCACCAACACCACCCCCAACGCCCCATATATAAACCCCACTACCCCTCACCCCCCCCAAACAAGTGCTTCGGGCAAACCGAGCAAGTGATTCCAGCAGCCAACACAGGCAAAGAGTTTTGCCAACTCTCTCAACACTTTGATCTGGGTGAGTGTTGCTCACAATGTTGTAACTGCGCGCAGGTTTAATGGGTCTGAGCTCGATGTAGAAATTCCAGGGCGTTTGATTTCTTGAGTAGAACACCGACATTTGTCCTTAACCTTCTGGGCTCCGTTCTTAAGAAATGAAACCTCACGTTTAGTTAAACTCTGTTTGGTAATGTCAACTCGTTCAGCGAAGCCGATGAATTGAAGAAGGGTCCCAACCCGAAACATCGCCTGTCCATGTTCTCCAGAGATGCTGCCTGACCCGCTGAGTTAGTCTAGAATTCTGTGTCTTTATTTCCCGCTGTAATTTGTACAAGCAGATCGTATCATTGGGTCTCGACTTAACTGGACTCGACTTGGCACGGTGTCCCCTGATTAGATACCCCAATCCCTATTAAGTAGGTTGTTTTGTTGCACTGATGCAGTGATTGATTTTAGCCAAAAGTGCTGGAGAAAGTCAGCGGGTGATGCAATATCGATGGAGAGAAGGAATAGGCGACGTTTCGGGTCGAGGTTTCCTCAACGGTGAGGAAGGGTCTCGACCCGAAACGTCGCCTATCCCTTCTCTCCATAGATGCTGCCTCGCCCGCTGAGTTTCTCCGGCATTTTTGTCTACCTATGATTTTTTTCCAGCATCTGCTGTTCCTTCTTAAACAGTGATTGATTTTGATCGATTTTTATTTACAGTCTCAATGGGCTCGCTCGGAATTCGCTCCCAATCTCAGGGGTTGGTCGTTCTCTGCATCCTCTGTACTGCTTTGCTATCGGAGAGTCGGCCAATGAGGTGATAAATCGTCGAACAAGAAATTTTTCGTTTCCACAGACTCTTACGCATAGTCAGTCTGATCGGCCAATCATCTGCATAATGTCTTGGTTTTTTGTGTCCAAGAATGTCTTGTTTTGAGATATGTCTAAGATATGTTTGTGTAATATTGATGTCTTTGTTCAAGCTGCTGACAGTATTTGACTTATTTTCAGAATTATATCCAACATATGTCTTGTTTTGAGATATGTCTCAATATATATTTTTTTAATTTTTTAAAATATATATATATATATATTTTATTAGAGTAGGTAAGCAGTACATTAGCAAACACATATTATGATAGTAATATTTTGTGCGCAACAGTCGTACATTATTAATATTATCAAATGAATCATTTTGTCTCTTATAATTTTTTTTTAAAGAGAGAGAAACAGAGAGAAAAATAAAATATAAATTTAAAAAAAAAGAAATCATAAAGAATGGAATAATTTACCATTAATACGTCATTGGAGATAAAATATAGAAATATAAAATATAACTTTTCATCTAATCCTGAGTCCAAGTTTCAGTTAGGGTTCCTTGCCGAACCGATCTACCCTTTTAAGTAATCAATGAAAGAAGACCATGTTCTAACGAAGACTTCTTGTTTGTCCATTAGGGCAAATCTGATTCTTTCCAAGTGTAGGGTCTCCGACATTTCCGTAATCCACTTTTTAATTGTGGGGGATATAGGGCAGATATGTCTCAATATATTAGTGCAATTTCAATATCCTTGCTTAAGATGCCTATTTGCTTTATTTTCGGAATTACCTTTAGACAATAGACAATAGGCAACAGAATTGTCTCAGAACACAAGACAATATAATCTTAAAATAATTACTTTTAAGATTATATTTATCTTATTTTGAGACATGCACTGATTTTTAAATTTGCTTTAGTTGTGCTGAAGATCTGTTTTCATCTTACTTTGAAATCTGTGACTTTATTTTGAGAACTGTCTTATTTTGACCGTAAGGTATATATTCTTATTTTCAGAATTGATTCTAAAGGCTGTATTTATCTTACCCTCGTGCATGTTCTCCGCCCTGGACCAGAATAAGACATACACACAATAGGGTGTAGTTTCTTCCCCCCACAGATGCTGCCTGACCCACTGAGTTGAATAAGGTCAAAAAACAAAGTGCTGGAGGAGCAGCAGGCCAGGCAGCATTTGGGGAGGGGATGGACTGAAGAAGGGTCCCGACCTGAGACAACACCTATCCATCCCCTACCCTTTTGTTGCTGAGTTCCTCCAGCACTTTGTGTTTTGTTCATGATTCCAGCATCTGCAGCTCCCTGTGTCTCCTCAAGCAATTTGCTGCATGTCTTATTTTGAAATGTAAGATCTGTGTTGGTCTGGTTTTGAGAAGATATTAAAGATCTCAACACAAAACAAAGTGCTGAAGTGCTGGCATGGATAAAGGCTAGGAATGAAAACAGCACAGAAGGGTGTCAGATGAGGAGAAGAGGTGTGGAATGTAAATCCAGAGGGAGTGACATATGTGGAAGTGGATGGAGGGGAGGCAGAAGAGGGAGATGGGATTATTGGGAAAATTGAGTGTGCACCAGGGTGGGGCACAGGAAGGAGAGGAGTGAGAAAATGTGTGAGGGCGGGGATGTTTGTTACCTAAAATTGGAGAATTCAATGTTCATACAATTGGATTGTCAGTTACTCGAGCAGATTATGAGGTGCTGTTCCTCCAGTTTTTGTGTGGCTTCACTTCACTAATGGAGGAAGCCCAGAATGGAAAGGTTAGTATGGGAATGGGAAGGGAAATTAAAACCGTTAGCAACTGGGAAACCCAACAGGCCTTGGTGAACCGATCACAGGTGTTCAATGAAACGGTTGCGTTGTCTATGTGTGGTCTCGCCAATGTATAGGCCACATCGGGAGCACCAAATGCAGTTCATTTGGTGTATAAAATGTGGAGGTTGGAGGAGGTGCATGTGAACCTCTGCCTCACCTGAAGGGGCTGCTGGGGTCCTTGGGTGGATGTGAGGGACGAGGTATAGGGACAAATGCTATCTGATTCGTTGAGTTCCTCTAGAACATTTTTTTAAATTGCTCAAGGTTCCGGTATCTGCAGCCTCTCATGCCTGCTTGGGAATAGGTTATCTGGTCAGTATTGCTTATGGCCACAGTGGGGTTTCTTGTTTGCAAATTGTCTGTGCGCTTCTAGTATTGGAAGAGAGAATACACTGTCAAATTACAAAATACTTTGGGAAGCCCTAAGGTAGAGAAAGGGGCTTATGGCAACACAAATAGAGTGGTTAAGAAGGCATATGGTATGCTTGCCTTCATCGATTGGAACATTGAGTATAAGATTCACAATGTCATAATGCAGCTTTGTAGTACTTTGGTTAGGCGTAATTTGGAATACTGCCTGCAGTTCTGGTCGCCCCATTACAGGAAGGATGTGGAGACTTTGGAGAAGGTGCAAGAGGTTTATCAGAATGCTACCTGAATTAGGGGATATTAACTACAAGGAGACATTGGATAAACCTGGATTGTTTTCTCTAGAGCGTCAGAGGTTGAGGAAAGACCTGATCGACGTATATACAATTCTGAGTGTCATGGATAGGGTAGACAGTCAGAACCTTTTTCCCCAGGGTGAAGATGTCAAAGACTAAAGTGCATAGATTTAAGGAAAAATGGGCAAAGGTTAAAGGATATTCCAAAGACGTGCAGGTTTGTAGGTTAATTGGCTTCGGTAAAATTGTAAATTGTCCCTGTGGTGCAGGATAATGCTAGTTTAAAGATATGGGTGGAACACGTTTTAGTACAAAGATTGGTGGGTGCCTGAAACACGATGCCGGGTGTGGTGGTGGAAGCAGAAAAGCTGGTGGTATTTGTAAGTTATGGGAGCAGAATTAGTCCATTAGGCAAGATCAAGTCTTCTCCGTTATTCAATCACAGCTGATCTATCATTCCCTCTCAACCCCATTCTCCTGACTTTGCCCCATAACTCCTGACACCCGTTCTAATCAATGGAGGGATTTGGATCATGTGTGGGCAGATGGGATTAGTTTATCTTCGCATCATGCTCAGCACCGATATTGTATTCCTGTGTTTGCTTTGTTCTGCGTTCTAATAACGTGAATCATTCTTTGTACTTCCAGTGCAATTGAGCTATCCCAATTTTGTTTTTCCTCCAGGAGGTCAGTGAGTGAGATGCAACTGATGCACGATATGGGGAGGCATCTGTACGATAGTAAGAGGCAAGAGCTGATTAAAGATGTGGTAAGAGATGTCCATACAGCCAGCGAAAAGCATATCACCCCTTACACCGAGTCTCTGAGCCCTAAACACCCTCGCTCGTGCAAGCTCTCCCCTGCGGTGAGAAGGCAACAGAGCAGGGCAAAGAGCAGGAGGCCGAGAAACAGCGAGAAAGAGGGAATCACGAGAGTGAGCGCTGACGACTTCTTGGACATGGGAACACCGCAAGATCTCGACAGTCTTCCAAAGACTTCTGATGATATTGCCTGAAGAACTTGCTCATCATTTCCCTGATTTGAACAAGTTAGATTGCTGCTATATTCCTTTGATTTCAATAGTCCTTTGAAAACTAAATGTAAGCTAAAAGCGATCATTGAATGATAATGCCCAAAGTATTAGGGATGGAGAAGCAATATGGTTACATCTATAAAAGCCTCTAAAATGACAACGGCAATTTGATTTGGGTAATAAATATTGACCTTTCCAGCAAAGCCCAGATCCTTAAAAATGAATAAGTCAAATGAGTGTCCTTTTATTTCAAGATTTGTGTTCACTTTGCATGAAGGGTATATTATAAAACCAATGTCAACTTCTTTTAACTGTTGATACTAAAGTTGCCACGCAAATTTTGCATCACGTCCTCTCTTTGCATAGAACATGGCAAGCAAATCACCTTGTCCCAGTGAGATGAGATGCAACAACAACCTGCATTGACATTGCTCCAAGCACAGAGCAAAGAGTGGCAAAACCATGACTCAATGGGGGGAAACCTCTTACCTTTGGCCGGAAAGGTCCCTCCTTCAGTTTACTCTAAGATCTGGTGGTTAGATCGTAGATATATATTATTTTGTAAAACCCTGGTGTTGTTTTAAAATATATTTGGCTTTTCCCCTATACGCTTTGGGTTTGAAATGAAGGGGAGATGAACCCCTATTATTCCATGAACACTAAATATGATACAAAATGCTGGAGTAAAGGGCCTGTCCCACTTACGCAACTTTTACGGTGACTGCCGGCACCCGTCATAGGTCGTTGCAGGTCGCCGAAAATTCTCAACATGTTGAAAATCCAGCGGTGACCAGAAAGACGCTACGACTCTTTGGGCGACTGAGGAGACTACTTACGACCATACAGGCGACACCCTGCCGACAGGTCGCGGGGTGAAGCCTGTATGGTCGTGAGTAGTCGCCCAAAGAGACCTTGTTCTGGTCGCCGCTGGATTTTCAAAATGTTGACAATTTTCGGCGACCTGCGACGACCTATGACGGGTGCCGGCAGTCGCCGAAAAAGTTGTGTAAGTGGGACAGGCCCATAACTCAGTGAGTCAGTCAGGATCTCTGAAGTAGAGTCCCGACCTGAAACGTCACCTGTCCATTTTTTCCAGAGATGCTGCCTGACCCACTGATTTACTCCAGTATTTTGAGTCTATCTTTGGTTAAAACCAGCAGCTGCAGTTCCTTTTTTGTGACGTTATAACACTAAGTATGTTTTAATTTAAGTTCTTTGTTTCAATTTTAGTAACAAATATACAAATGTCAACAAGTAGCCCCTCCAAAAACAAATATCAAATTTTGCTAAGCTTAATTTTATTTAACACATTAATTCGTTAATAAGTTGCACTGCTTTTCAAGACTTAAGGGCCTGTCCCACTTAGGAGACCGAAACAGCAACCTCTGGTGATCTTGCCCACCACCGAAGGTTTCCATGAGGTCACAGGAGGTTTTGGTCACTCTCTCTAATGGTCAAAAGTGGTTTCTGTGTGGCCGAGGCTTCATCTAGGTTGCTGCTATTTTTTCATCATGATTAAAACCGGCCTCGACTAAAAATAGGTTGCCGTTTTAAAAATTGAGAATTTTTTTGTCGCATGTCTAGTCGAAGCCAGTTTTCTTCATAGTTGATGAAGGTTTTCAACATATGCATGGGAGGCGGTAGGAGGTTGCAGGTCACCTCGACATTGATTTTTTTTTGGGTGGCAGGCAAGGTCACCGGAGGTTGCTGTTTAGGTCTCCTAAGTGGGACAGGCCCTTTACACTCTAGGTATTCATCCACCAGATCTTACAATAATTAGCCTATGCAGTTTTTTGGCCAAAACGCTAAACTGAAAAGCCATCTTAGGTCATGTAAAAGATCCCACAGCACATTGTTGATGACCAATGATGATTTCCCCAGCATTCTAGACCAGTATTGTAGCCTCAATGAACAACTTCTTTGGAGAGATGGAAGAGGGTTTTCATTCAGGGGAGAGATTAGACAAACTTGACTTGTTTTCCCCGAGGTGAATAAGGCTGAGGTGAGACCTGATGGTCGTATTTAAGATTACGAGAGGGTAGTGTAAAGATCTGAAGAAGGGTCCCAACCCAAAATGTCCTGAAGAAGGGTCCTGACCCAAAACATCACCTATCTATGATCTCCAAGGATGCTGCCTGACCTGCTGTTACCCCAGCATTTTGCATCTTTCCTAGTCTAAATCTATTTTTACACGGTAGTGGTATCAAAAACAAGAGGGCATAGGTTTAAGATGAGAGGAAGAAATTTTAAAGGGGATCCTGAAGGGAAAGTTAATGTTATGCAGAGTGGTTGGTTGATATCTGGTTCAGGCCGCCAGAGGAGGCAGTGGAATTAGAAGGACCCATTTGATCATATGATCATAAGACTATCTACAAAACAATATCATATCACAAATTATTTGCTGTTTATGAGAGCTTGCTATACAGGAAGATGTTGAACCAGTGACTTCACTTAAAATGAATTTCATTGTTTATTGGGTGTTTGAGAATCTTGAGGAGGAAAGCACTATTTGCAAGTGAAAATCTGTTGTTCAATTGGTTCAGTGATGTTCTTCAAGGGAAGGATATCCAGTCAGCCATCTGTGTGCTTTCTCATTCCACACTGATGCAGCTGACTATTAGGAATCTGTTCCCTCACTCGATCTAGCAAGCCACTCAAGGATGATCTAGAAAAAGACACCTCTTTTCCAGCAGCACCTGGAGGTGGTGTAATAACACTAGCCTTACTGTGACACTGAAGTACAAAACACAAGACAAATTCTCTGTGTGTGTTGTGAATGCAGCTTTAGAGTTGACACTTTATAGAATCTTTAATGGACTTGTAATTTATGTAAAATGAAAGTAATGTATTTTCCTACAGTATAAGGTGCATATTTATTCTTTGTAATTTATGTTTTGCATAATTTATAACTTCGTAAAAATGCACTTTTCGTATGATATGGTTGCACCAAGATTATTTGTGAGATTAAGACATTCTCTTGTTATGCAATTCTTTGCTGAATCTCACGCTGTGGCCACATCCGTTGTAACGACAGATTCATCTCCAATTGTGGGTGATGTGAGACTGAGTCTCCTTTGACCGAGGTATAACCTCTGTGGAGACATCAGTAAATTGGAATCACAGATCTTATGATGTGACCTTGTCAGCAGGAACCCTGGCACAGAGGCCAACATCCACAGTGTGACCATTACTGGGCAGAAAACCACAGGGGACACGTTGACATCTGATGCCAAGTTTCTTGTCAAGTGCCCCTGTGGCCTCTGCTAGGGTTTGCCAAGACATAAAACCTTCCTTTCATGTGGAAATTCAAAAGTATTACTCCCTGCCAGAAATACTAATACATAGCCCGAGATGTTTTTAAAACTTAGAGGTTACTTTTCCATGAACTGTAACCTTTACAAGATGATGCTCTCTGTTGAACAAGGCTCATTATATTGCTCAGCTCACATTTTCCAAGTTATTGAGCGGAGAAAGTTTTACAGGGTTACATTTGAAATAGCAAAACTTGGCATCTTTTCAATGCTTCCATGAATGAGTTAATTGCTGGTAAAATTTATTTTGGCTCAATAAAGTTGGGAAGATTCTTGTCTCTGAAATGACATGTTTCTTTTTCATTATTGCAAGTCAACACGTCAGTGTTCCCGTCAAACAACCACAACAGCATATGCTGAATGTCTGAATGAGAAACAGAAAAAAAACTGGAAACACGCGGGTGGTCAGGCAGCATCGATGGAGAGAGGGGCAGAGTAAATAGTTCAATAGTACTTTATTATCACATATACCTAAGTACAGTGGAATTCTTTGCATACAGTTCAGTAAGAATCTTACTACACATAGGCACAATCATACATAAATACAAAAGTGTGGGAATGGTGGATAACACTGAGGTGAACACTGAGGTGAGTCACCCTGTTTCCTGCACCATTTTCAGCCCGAGAACCTTCATCAGAAAACAAGGTACTGGAGGAACCCAGTGGTTCAGGCAACATCCAATGGAGGGTAAAGGACAGATGACGTTTTGGGTCAGGACCCATCAATACAATACAGTACAATACATAAAGTGCAAGTGAAATGAATTTGCCAGCAGCGGTACAATGATAAAGAACACACAATACACAATAAACATTTTACACAAACATCACCTGTCTGAAGAAGGATCCTGACCTGAAATATCATCTCCCCTTTTCCCTTCACAGAAGCTGCCTGACCCACTGAATTCCTCCAGCAGTTTACTTCTTACTCAAGATTCCAGCATCTGCCATCTCCCATGTCACCGTTCATCAGAACCCTCACTTGCCAAAAGGTTTCATTTTACAGCATACTAGCGCAGCAGGTGGCACTGATACTTCACAGAATCAGCAGTTTGGTTTCAATCCTGACCTCCGGTGCTTTCTGGGTGGAGTTTGCATGTTCTCCCTGAGACACCGTGGATGTCCCCCATGTGCTGCAGTTTCCTCGCACATCACAAAGACGTGCGGGTCAGTAAGTTAAGTATCCATGGTAAATCGCCCCTTGTGTAGATGGGTGTTAGGAGAAGAGTAGAGGAAATAGTGAAGGGAAATAAATGGGGGAATGGGATTGCACTGTGAGCCAGCATATGGGTGGGTCAAATGTCCTTCTATGTCAGGAGTAAAATTAGGAAAATGTGTTAACCACAGTTGTGTAATCTCACTCTTGAAATTTGCTCCTGCATTAGGGTTGTTCTCAGGTTATGATAGGGTTCTGTTATGGACAGTTTTCCTTTGCCCTAATGCTTAGCAACCCGGAAATGTGGTCATGAATCAAGTTCCCACCTGGCTGAAGATGTCTACAGCCTCTTAGCATCTGGCAAATCCCTCCCGCCCATCTCCCAAACACTTGCTTATATATCCAGGTTGTACAAAAATCTGGCTTCTGTAACCTGGGGAGGACTTGTAACACCTTCGACTTCCTCAGATCACTATAAACCCATAGCAGTCCAAGTTGAAAGTCAACAGCCAATTTATTTAGAGTAAGCTTTGCTTCCATTTCTTTCATAGGGCATTGAAGATCACCATTGCTCCCTGCTAAATCTCTGAACTCTCCTGATTTCTCACCATTGCTCTTTCTCTGGATTGGCTACTGTGATGGAAAAGGGAATCTATTTAGTAGTCTCAGGGAATCCAAGTATTATTGAAAAAGTCGTATTTATCATTCATCCTTAATTACATGGAATGAGCTGCCAGAGGAAGCCATGGAAGCAGATACAATTCAATTTTTCAAAAGACATTTGGACAGATACTGTATATGGATAGGAAGAGCTTAGGGGGCTATAGGCCAAATGCAGGCAAATGGGACTAGCTCAGAACGCTAACTTGTTGGGCATGGACAATTCTTGATGATGATAGTGGTATATATAGGGCAGATAGTCAGAACTTTTTTCCCAGGGTGGAAATGTCAAAGACTTAAGGGGATACGTTTAAGGTGAGAGACGGAAGAAATGTGCAGGCCAAGTCTTTTTTCACAGAGAGAGTAGAGTGGTGGGCACCTGGAACCTGCTGCCAGGGGTGGTGGTGGAGGCAGATATGATAGTGGCGTTTAAGAGGCTTTTAGACAGGTTCTTGGATATGCAGGGAATGGAGGGATATGGATCATATGGAGGCAGAGGGGATTAGTTTATTTTAGTATCATGTTCAGCAGAGACATTGTAGGCTGAGGGACCTGTTACTGGGCAGTCAAGGACAAAATGCAGCTTTATTGGACTTCAGATGGGCTGCATTTGGAATATTGTGTCCTGTTCTGGTCCTCCCATTATGGAATAGATGTATAGGCTTTGGAGAGGATGAAGAAGAGGTTTACCAGAATGCTGCCTTGATTAGAGGGTATTACCTGTAAGGGTAGGTTGGACAAACCATTACCAAACTACAATAAAATAAAGTTATGAGAAGCATAGCTAGGGTAAATGGTCAGACTTTTTTTCCCAGTATAAATATCAAGAACTGGAGGGGTCATAGCTTTAAGGTGAGAGGTGCAAAAGTTAAAGGAGATGTGCGGGGAAGTTTTTAAAACAGAGAGAGGTGGGTGCCTGGAATGCGCTGCCATGGGTGGCGGTGGAGGCAGATATAATGCTGTCATTTTGATGGCTTTTGAATTGGCACATGGATATGCAGGGAATGGACGGATGTGGATCACATGCAGCAAAGGAGATTAGTTTAACTTGGCATGGACATTGTGGGCCGAAGGGCCTGTTCCTGTGCTGTACTTTTCTATTGGTCCTAAGTTACAAGGTTCCCTTTGGACGTATCAGTATGAATTGAAATAAACAACATGATTTTTTTTTTTCACTGACGGACCTTTAGTTGAATCTCTGCTGTGACTCACGCTGAGGTACTGCAATTTGGCTGAATACTTCATCTCTGCACTGTGAGAACTCTTGTACATCAGTAACCCTGGAGAAACTAACTGGCCTCTGTAAATCAGGCACGCTCCTTTTCTGTGGGATACATCCCAACCACACACGTTTCCAATGTAATCAACCTTTTGTTAACTGTTAAAAGTAATGCACTCAACAGCTTATACTTCGGCCAAAGGAATAAGGAACGAAAAACCTACCGATCTTTGAACAATACCACAACCTTAAACTAAAAGGTCAATGTCAAGGGTCATTGTTGTAAATCTACATTGTGAAAGGACTGATGTCATAGCTTCACTTCCAGTTCAGAAACTCGGAGCAATCGGGAATTACTTCCCTCTGCTCCGTCCCATATTCAGGGACTTTGCGTCTTGCCTCTTGGGAAGACATCACTCTGACATCAGCTCGAACAAAAAGAATGTTGATGCATGGGTTCCAAACCTCTTATATAAGGGAGCTGCTTTCACATCAAGATGCACCAACACAATCACCAGACAGTGGGCAAATCGAAAAGTAGCTGCAGGAGCTCTTCCGAAGTTGGACTTGAAGTCTGCACAACAACTTTTGAGGAATCGGTAAGTGTCTGTACTTATGTGGTAGAAAGTTGGGAGTTTGAGATCACTTTCACTGATTGATGAAAGAGCGGCAAAGGTATCGCTGGAAGCTGACATTTTATCCAGTGCATGCTTTGCGATGGAGAGACAATGAGCTGCAGATGCTGCAATCCCGAGCAAAACACAAACTGCTGGAGGAACTCAGTGGGTCAGGCAGTATCTGTGGAGGGAACGGATTAGCAACGTTTCGGGTAGGGAACCTTCTTCAGACTGATCTTCAGTTGGGTAGCTCACAACCCAATGATATGAACATTGAATTCTCCAATTTGAAGTAATATCTCTGCATCCCTTCTCTCTATCTTTTGCTCACCCCCACCATGGCACCTACCCATTTCTCCCACTATCCCGCCCCTTTTCCCCCTTCCACAGTCCCCTTCCACATATCCCTCCATATGGCTTTTTGTATTTCATTACTCTTTTCTCCACATCTGGCAACTTTTTGTCTCCTCTTTATCTTCGTCATTATCTTCAGCCATCTGCCAACCAACCCCCTCCCCACACTTGCATCCATTATCACTTGCAGGCTTTGTCCAGCTCCCACCTCACTTTTCCAGATTTCGTTCCTCACGCTAATCAGTCTGAAGAAGGTTCCCCACCTCAAAACATCACCTGCCCATTCCACCCACAGACGCAGCCTGACCCCGTTACATTACTCAAGCATTTTCGTGTTTTGCTCATACTTTGTGATGTCGCGGTCTAGCCTCTGAACTGGTCTGGGTTCGATACCCACAGTTGATATATATATTGCCAAACTTGGTGGGCAGATTGATAGGGTACTGAGAGTAACTGAACTCTAGGAGGTGCTGTCTTTCTGATGAGGTGTGAAACCAATACCACACATTATCTGCGGACAGTTGACATGTGCATTAAGAAGCATTTGTAATTATTGCACGATGCAAGATTATCAAATACATATCTGCATTGATCCCTCCACAATCAAGATATACTGATGAAAAACAGGGGAATACTTCATTTTCCCTAAATAGTCATTAATCCTCAATTTACAAAGTTATTGCCATAACTCAAGGGTCTGAGCTATAATGAGAGGTTGGGCAGGTGAGGATTTTATTCCTTGATATGCAGGAGGTTGAAGGGAGATCATATAGAGGTATACAAAATCATGTGGAATAAATAGGATGTCTTATTCTTGAGGGAGGAGAATCAAAAGGGCATGGGTTGAAGGTAGAATGGGAAAGATTTAATAGGAACCTGACAGCAACTTTTCACACAGAGGATGAAAGGATAGAACTAGTTGCCGGAAGAATTATTTGAAGTAGGTATAATTCCAACATATAAATATACACGTAGACAAGTACATTGATAGGAATGGTTCAGAAAGATATGATCCAAATGCAGGACAATGGGACTAGCTTTAATGGGGCATTGTAGTTGGCATGGACGAGTTGGGCCAAAGGGCCTGCTTCTGTCTTATATGACTGTGAGTCTATGGAACAAATTTTCTGGCCATTGTCTCATAGCTTTTGGGATCTTGCAGTGTATAAATGGGATCCGTGTGTTTTGTCATTACAGCAATGACTGCACCAGAAAAATAATGTGCATTACAAAGCCATTTAGTATATCTTGTAGTTGTGATGGGAGGGGGGGGGGGCAACAGAACTGCAAGTCTTTGATGCAAAGTGAATAGCAATAGAAGTTAAAAGTATTTGCCATCATGTTCGGCACGGACATCGTGGGTTGAAGGGACAGTTCCTGTGCTTAACTGTTCTATGCTCTACGCTACATGAAAAATAAACTATTAATATAAGAAGTTGCTGCAATCTGGAAGGTGAAGCCTGAAAGGGTGAAAGAAAGCACATTCAGCCAAGGTTTATTGAGGGAAGGACCCAAAGTACTGGAGTAACTCAGCAGATCAGGCAGCTTCTCTTAAGAACATGGATAAGTGACATTTTGGGCTGGGACCCTTCTTCAGACTGTCAAGCGGATGACTACTTTAATGGGGTTTTCAGGGATTCAAGAGTGAAGAATGTTTAATTGTCATCGGCACTGCCACTGGGACAATTAAATTCTTATTTGCTGCAGCTTTACAGGCCTTTAATGCAATAACACAACAGTTATATACATTATTCAATAACACAATCAATTATCAGCAATATTAGGAAACCAGACCATAACAGTACAAAGCGATGTAGTGCAGCCTAACAAAAGTGCACAGTAGCTCGTTGCGGAGGTAGGGTTGTGCAGGGTGGTTCAACAGTCTGACGGTTTATGGGAAGATACTGTTCTTATACCTGCAGATAATGGGTTTCAGGCCCCTGTACCTTCTTCTGGATGGGAGCAGTGAGACGAAAGCGTGGCCAGGGTAGTGTGGGTCAATGATAATGTTTGAGGTGGCACTTCCTGTAGATCCCTTCGATGGTGGGGAGGTCAGATCCTATAATAGACTGTGCAATGTCAACCAGTTTCTGCAGCCTCCTTAATTTCTCGGCATTTGAGTGACTAGGTTAGGCCATGATACAACCAATTAGAATAAAAGGACGTACCTTTAGAAAGGAGATGAGGAGGAATTTCTTTAGTCAGAGGGTGATGAATTTGTGGAATTCATTACCACAGGCGGCTGTGGAGGCCAAGTCATTGGGTATTTTTAAAGCGGAGATTGACAGATTATTGATTAGCAAAGGTGTCAAAGGTTACAGGGAGCAGGCAAGAGAATGTAGTTGAGGGGGAAAAATAGATCAGCCATGAAGGAATAGCGGAGTAGACTCGATGGGCCGAATGGCTTAATTCTACTCCAATGACATGAACATATAAACAGTATGTTCTCCATAAAACACCTGTAGGAACTTAATAGAGTATCAGCAACATGCTGAAATTGAGCCAAACTGGATAGGTCTAAGAGAGAGCTGGCATAGGCTTGATGGGCTGAAAGTCAGTAATAATTAATTGTATGATCTGTCAATAAATGGTAATTCTTTGCTTTGTTAATTGCAGAGAGGATGGTTTCCTTAAGCCTGGCACAAGTTGGACTTGTCGTCATCTTTTGCAGCATGTCCTGGCTGCTACCCTGTGAGGGGAATCCCAGAGGGTAATTCACCAGATATACAAGTATATTACAAGGATATTAGAATGGTCGGAGCTTGTATAATTAACCATCTTCTCTCTTCAGGAGGAGAACAGTGAGCGAACATCAGGAGATGCATGACAGGGGCCGCTTTCTGCAAGACTGGAAGAGGATGCAGTGGCTTGAGAAGATCATGGAGAGTTTGCACACGGCTGTTGAAGTCCTTCCTAATGATGCAGCTGCAGAAAATCTACCGGGACAGAGGGCACCATCTGCACTTCCCCATACCCCCGGATATAGGGACGAAATCGCCAGTAGCCACCAAGACCTCGGAGTAGGAGGTGTTCTTGCTGGTGACTTCGAGGAAGCTGAGAAGACAGCGAGATTGGATCTTTCTGATCTTCAGAGTTGACCATAGTGTCATACAGCACAAAAACAGGCTCTTCGGCCCAACTCTTCCATGCAGACCAAGATGCCCCATCCAAGCGTTCCATTTGCCAGCGTTTGACCCATACCCTTTTAAACCTTTCCTATCTAACTAACAATCAGTACAATCCATTTTGAGGATCTATGAGTTGTATAGTGATCCTGACACTGTCTGATCCCAAATAATACCGACTGTTCCAAGGTACAAGTATTTAATGGGGCACCTGAGTCCCACATTTCCATTTTATCCCATTGTTCTCCTCCCCCTCCTGACCTCTTCCAACCATATCCCTCCAGCTTTATTCCTCCTCTTCTCATCTGACACATTTTGTCTCCTTTTTACCTCTATCCTTTGTCACTTACTCCACCCATCGGCTAATCAAACCTCCCTCAGCTGTATCCACCTATCACTTGCCAAGCTTTGTCCTGCCTCCATCTCTCTTTTCCAGCTTTCTCCCCACTACGTCAGAAGTGTCCGGACCCGAAACGTCGCCTTCCCAATCCCTCCACAGAAGCTGTCTGACCCACATAGTTCCTCCAGCACTTTGTGTTTTGCTTAAGATTCTGGCACCTGCACTTTCTTGTGTGTCCAAGTACTTAACGTTACAACTTACTTTATTTAATAATATTTTAACCGTACCTTGGCAATCTTACATATAAATTTCCTGAAATAAATACTAGCTGAGGTATATTTATTGTTATTTATATAATTTATTTTTGAGATTACATTTCTCATTTGTCTTTAAATGTGTGTATTGTTCACAAGCCCTGATGCTTTCAAAAATAAAAATAAAAATCTTGACGATTGCTTATGTTACTTTCTGATTCAGAATATTGTTGAGACGGAAATAATATGTACTAATCAGATCATAACTAATCCTGCATCTCATCCACATACCAATCTAATCCCCATTGCTTGGGGAGTAACTCACTCTATTAAGCAAACACAACATGGCAACACTGTGGCAGACCAACCTTAAATATGCACATTGCCTTTAAAAGAAAAAGAAAAATTACTGGAAATACTCAGCAGGTCAGGCTGCATCTGTGGGAAGGGAAACAGTCATTGTTCCAGGTGAGAAGGGCAAAATTTAACGGAGATATGCGGGCAAGTTTTTTAAGTTTTTAAATGCACAGAGAAAGTGGTGGATGCTGCCAGAGGTGGTGGCAGAGGCAGATGGAATAGTGGCATTTAAGAGGCTATTAGATAGGCACATGGACATGCAGGGAATGAATGGATAACTTGCAGGCAGAGGAGTTTCATGTGACAATTTGTTCAGCAGGGACAAAGTGGGTAAAAGGGCCTGTTCCAGTGCTGTACTGTTCCATATTCAATTGTTTCAGGTCAGAACTTAAAAGAAGTCAAAAGAAGCTTTTCACCCCAAGCTTTTGTCACTACCACCACCCATCTGCCATTCACTGCCACTCCCTCCCTACCTGCATCCATCTATGGCAGGTTCTGCCCCAACCTCTTTCCAAACTTTCTCCCCTCACTCCAATCAGTCTGAAGAAGGGTCCCGACCTGAAACATTGTCCATTCCCTCCACAAATGCGACCTGACTTGCAGAATTCCTCCAGCACTGTGTTTTGCTCATGAGGATGCATTTCCTCATTTATTTTCTCCTCTGTGGCATCTACAACATGCTCCTGGACTGTCACAGCAAAGGCTCATCGCAAGCCTGAGGAACAACACCTCATCTTCGGTCTGGGAACATTGCAGCCTTCCGATCTCGATACTGAATTCTACAACCTCTTGATCTCTTGATTTCCCTCTCTGCGACAGTCATCCATTTGTGAGATAAGCTCAGCTTTAGACTTTAGAATTTAAGGATACAACAGGCCCTTCAGCCCACTGAGTCCGTGCCAACCAGTAATCACCCCGTACATGAGCATTATCCTACACACTGGGGACAATTTACAGAAGCCAATTAACCTACAAACTTGCACGTTTTTGGAATGTGGGAGGAAACTGGAGCACTAGAGAAAACCCACAGTCACAGGGAGAACATATAAACTCCGTACAGCACCCGCAGTCAGTATCTAACGCTGTAAGGCAGCAACTCTACTGCTGCGCCACTGAGCCGCCTCTTGTTTATTTTTCCTTCTTTTTTGTTCTTTTTTTCTCTCTGCAAGTGGAGAACATGTCCAGTCTAACTTGCTGAGCATGTCTTCCTGGTCTATATTTTGTAACTCTCACGTTCTTCTGCCTATGCTTCCACTCTCCAACTGCTCCCATTTACTCACTGACCAAATAATAGAAACATAGAAAAATAGGTGCAGGAGTAGGTCATTCGGCCCTTCGAGCCTGCACCGCCATTCAATGTGATCATGGCTGATCATCCAACTCAGTATCCCATACCTGCCTTCTCTCCATACGCCCTGATCCCTTTAGCCACAAGTGCCACATCTAACACCCTCTTAAATATAGCCAATGAACTGGCCTCAACTACCTTCTGTGGCAGCTCATCCCTCTGTTCAATCTGCTTTCACCCTATCAGGGAAACAATCATGCCCTCCCCAACCTTTCTTCCCTTCATCTTAAACCCATGCCCCCACTAGGATTTGTTTTTTCCACCCTTGGAAAAAGTCTCTGACCGTCTACCTTATCTGTGCCTCTCATAATTTTACATTTAACAATTTTACAATCAGGCCATACCTCAGCTGCTGCGAAAACAATAAAACAATCCAAATTTGCCCAACCTGGCCTGATAGCTAACACTCTCTAATCCAGACAACAATCTAGTGAATCTCTTCTGAACCTCTTCTGCACCCACTCCAGTCTGCATGTCCTTTCAATAGTGTGGAAACCAGACCACACACAACACTCCAAGTTTGGCTTAACCAAAGTTTTATACAATTGCAACGTAAAATCCCAAGTTTTATACTCAATGCTCTGACCGATGAAAACAAGCAATGCATATTTGTTGTCTTGTTGCATTAATGTGCCTGTAAAGCAGCAGCAAGTAAGGATTTCACTGTTCCATTGCTGGTACATAGGACAATTAAACGTTCTTGATCCTTATTAGCACTGGGGTTTCCATAGGGTGCAGTACAGAGTCCCTTCCTTTTAGTTGTCTATGTTAGTGATTTACAGCTAAATGGGAAAGAGGTTTGTAGATGATGTTGGCCACGCAGAAGAACATTTCAAGTGCGGGAGGAGAGAGACAGGCAGAATAATGGGAAATGGAATTTAATCCAGAGCGGCCTCATCCGATGCCTGGCAGGAACAAGTTGGGGAGCCAGTCCGTCAACACTTCGGATCTCTATCTGCCTTAGCTCTTGTGTATGCTCCAGCTGAGTACTGCGCACCCGTATAGAGTAGAAGCAGATATACTAGCCTGGTAGACACGAGCCTGAACAGCACCTTGCGAACCATCACTGGGTGCCTTCAACCTAATCCAGTTGAGCAATTCACTATACTTGCAGACATTCCGCCTGCAGAGATCCGAGGGCAAGCAGCAACTCTGGCACTATCTCGTCGTGCCATGGACCCAGATCACCTCCTCTATCAGGCTATCAGCAGAGAGCAGAGGCCACCCCGACTGAAGTCCCGTCACCCCTTTGCTCCACACGGAAAACAACTCCAAGCATCCATCCAGCCAACTTAGACAAAAGCACACTGGATAGCCACCAAGTGGTCACAGGAGTGGAAGGCAATCTCATCTCCATTACACAGCTACATCTCTTCACCAGATAAAAGAGTGGTCTCCAAATCTGAGGAAAGACATCCTTGCCATAGAGGGGGTACAGAGAAGATTCACCAGACTGATTCCTGGGATGTCAGGACTTTCATATGAGGAAAGATTGGATAGACTCGGCTTATACTCGATGGAATTTAGAAGATTGAGGGGGGATCTTATAGAAACTTACAAAATTCTTAAGGGGTTGGACAAGCTAGATGCTGGAAGATTGTTCCCGATGTTGGGGGAGTCCAGAACAAGGGGTCACAGTCTAAGGATAAGGGGGAATTCCTTTAGGACCGAAATGAGGAAAACATTCTTTACACAGAGAGTGGTGAGTCTCTGGAATTCTCTGCCACAGAAGGTAGTTGAGGCCAGTTCATTGGCTATATTTAAGAGGGCGTTAGATGTGGCACTTGTGGCTAAAGGGATCAGGGGGTATGGAGAGAAGGCAGGTACGGGATACTGAGTTGGATGATCAGCCATGATCACATTGAATGGCGGTGCAGGCTCGAAGGGCCGAATGGCCTACTCCTGCACCTATTTTCTATGTTTCTATGTTTCTAAAAGCTGTCCAGGGTCTGACCTCTCCAGAGGAGCATGGGAGAAGCTCAACAGACTTTGTACTGGAGCTGGGCGTTTCAATGCCAGCATGTGGAGATGGGGGCTGCGCCAGAGCCCAGCCTGTGAATGCAGAGCAGAACAACAGACAGCCAACCATGTCATCTCTGGGTGCCCGCTCTACCACCCACCAAATGGAGCTCAGGGCCTGGCAGACATTGACGCAGAGACAACAACCTGGCTGCTCAACTCCCGGTTTGAGATATAACTATTCCTTTGGTTTATGTTTCATTTGCAAGAAGACGAAGAAGATCCAGATCCAGAGAAATTAGAGGTGATGTACTGGGAAGGTTTCTACAAGGCCAAATACAGGCTAATGGTCCTTCGATGGAGTATCTTCGTTGGCATAGATGTTTTTGCCCGTAGGGCTTGTTTCTGTGCTATATGACTCTATGACTCTCAGCTTTAGGATGACTATCCACCATGGACACCAACAGCAAGGAATGAACTGCATCTTTATGTTGACAAAAAATATACTATATACAATGTTCTCTCAGCCATAGGTTGAGGATAGTGTGCAGATTTGCAGTTCTGACCACCATATTACAGGAAAGACATGATTGCACAGGAGAGTGTGCACAGGGGATTTACGAGGATGTTACAAAGACTGAAAATTTGTAGGTCTGAGGATGTAAAGGGAGTAAAGGCTGGCAGACTCAACTCGACCCCATCCAAAACCCGACCTGACCGGACCCAAAACATCACCCATCATTTTTCTCCAGAGATCCTGCCTGACCCGCTGAGATACTCCAACACTTTGTGTCTATCTTAAGTAAAGGCTGGCATTGTTTTGTATGGAACAGCAGAGAGACTTGATTGAGGTGCATAGAATTGCGAGGGACATGGATAGACTAAATAGGAATTAAACTTATCCCTTTGCAAAAGGTCTCAAACAAAGGGCATAAATATGTAGCAGAATTAGAGGGGAAATGAGGACAAATCTTTGCAGGGATGCTGTCTGACCAGCTGAGTTACTCCAGTACTTTTTGTCCATCCTTGGTAAACCGGCATCTGCAGTTCCTTGTTTCTACAAACCTTTCCATCCATAAGTGCTCATTGTCTAAAAAGGTTGAGAGGCAAAAACCCTGTCACATTTAAATGATAGACGTTTATGTGTTTTAAGGTTAATGAGGCCATGGACCCAGTGCTGGAAGGTTGGATATGGTCTGATCAGTCTCTCCACAGATGCCCCCTGACCAGCTGAGATTTTCCAACTGTTTTTGTTTTTGAAAACTTTACCTTCAAGAAACTCTGAAAATAAAACAAAGTTGATATCCCACTGACTGAGAATTAATTGTTACGCGGTGGCACAGTGGCGCAGCTGATATAGAGTTGCTGCCTCACGGCACCAGATATCCAGTTTTGATTTTGACCTCGAGTGCTGTCTGTTTGGAGTTTGCACGTTCTCCCTGTGACCGCCTGGGCTTCCGCTGGGTACTCTGATTTCCTCCCCATCGCAAAGATGTGATGGTTAGTAGGTTAATTGTCCTCTGTAAATTGCCCCTGGTGAATTGGGAGTGCATGCAAAAGTGGGATAACATGGAACTGGTGTTAACGGGTGATTGTTAGACAGCGTGGATTCGATGGGCCCAAGGGTCGGCTTCCATGCCTTATCTTTCAATCCAATTCAAACAAAATACGGCTATCTACAGTTTATATGTTTTAAGGTTCATGAGGCCATGAATGTAATTAAACATAGTTTCGAAAGATCTGCCGTTCAAGACAAGGTGTTTGTGTGTCATCAGTGACCTCTTCTGGTGATGCTTTGAATAGAACTTGAAGCTGTCAGTTCCAAAGTGTCATGGGGAGAAAGTATTTCCTCCGGTATCTTGTCCAGAACAAGAGATTTGGCAGTAGTAGTGAGGCACTTCCTCACAGAGAGCTTAAATATCTCAAGCTTTCTTCTCAACAAGAAGTTGACCTGTGGTGTCAATTAACAATGTTGAACTTACGTTCATAAATGTTTAGTCTAGCATGGCTATTGAAAGTTGCAAATTCAATCAGGACTAATGCACAACTGTAATCTAATTGAATAACTGACTATGCTTGGAGTGAGCTGTTCCCATGTTCTAGACAAGAATGATTATACTGGTATAATGTTCCAAAGTCAAAATTCACAAAAAAACATTTGTTGATAACATTTTCTGAGTTGCCAAAGTGCTGAAGCAACTCAGTGGGTCAGGCAGTGGCTTTGGAGGACATTGATAGGCAACGTTTCTGGTCAGGACCCTTCTTCAGACTGAGTCCCTCCAGCACTTGGTGCTTTGCTCAAGATTCTAGCATCTGTAGTTCCTAGTGTCTCATCTGGAAAACTTTTCTAAGCAAGTTCCATTATTTTTAGCTTTTTATTCTTTTAATTTTATTGTTCAGCGAATGAAACCCAATATAGGCTTTCATCTTCAAAATGTATTGATGTAATTAAAAACACAGATCTTTATTTCAACTGCCACTTTAGAGATTTCTCACTGAAAATCCAGTAGAGCAGTGAGGAAGGACAATGGTGTTGGGGGATCCTATCTGTTGAGTAAGATGTTAAATCAAAATCAGCTGTGCTAAAATATCCCACAGTCTGAAGAAGGGTCTCCACTTGAAACATCACCCATTCCATCTATCCAGAGATGCTGCCTGTCCCTCTGAGTTACTCCAGCATTTTGTGTCTATCTTCGGCTTAAACCAGCATCTGCAGTTCCTACCTACAAACATGCCATCGACGTCATCAGGTGGTAGTACAAGGTGCCGCGTGTGGCAGCCTCGCCAGCGGCTGTTCGTCCTTTCATCCTTTTTATTATTCGTAGTCTGTCTAAAGTTTGTTTTTGGAAGTCTTTTAGTCTTTTATATGTGGGGGGTGGGGGGGGGGGAGACGGGGAAACCGTCTTCTCAATCACAAACGGTCGAGGATGCGTTTTTTCTCTTAGTCGCATCTTTTCACCCCCTCCTCGGGGCCTACCATCTGGATTGGCGTGGACATTCCTGCCGGAGACCGGCCAGAGCTTCAGCAGCGGCACAGCACTGAGTTACCATCGTGGAGCGGGCGATGCCTTACCGGGGATCACCCGTGTGGAGCTCCGGAGTGTTGGGCCAGCTGATCAACACTGTGGAGTTGTGGTTTGCAGAGCTTCCAGCTACGGGTGGCACTGACTTTAACATTGTGGAGTCCTGGGACCTCTTGTCAGGGGTCACTAGCATTGAATCTCCGCCCAGCTCGGCCTGTGGACTTTGGGAGCCGCGGTCTCTGGTAGGGAGTGGCCGATTCGGAAACTCCAGGCCACTAAGAGTGTTCTCCATTCCAACGCCGGAGCTCCGATCAGCCCGGCGAGAGGGCCTGAAGGCCCCGAACAAAGTGGAAGAGGACTGAACTTTATTGCCTTCCCTCACAGTGGAGAAACGTTGATTCTGCTGTGTGGGGATGTTCATGTTAAATTCTATCGTGTATGGTGTTCTTTTTATTCGTATGGCTGTATAGTAATTCAAATCTCATTGAATTAGATGTTCGTCTTTTCATCCTTTTTATTATTTTTAGTCTGTCTAAGGGTTTATTTATGGAAGTCTTTTAGTCTTCTTTTAGTGTGGTGGGGGGGAGAGAGGGGGAAACCGTCTTCTCAATCACAAACGGTCGAGGATGCGTTTTTTCTCTTAGTCGCATCTTTTCACCCCCTCCTCATTGTACCAATTGGTGTATGATAGTAAATGTCTCTTGAACTCTTGCCCTGTTCTCACTGCTACCCTTGAGCAGGAGTCTGAAGTCCCACACCACCAGGTTCAGGAACAGCTACTTTCCGATAACCATCAGGTTCGTGAACTGATCCACGCAATCCTAATCCTACCTTGACACCGGAACACCACCTTGCACTACCACGGCCTTATTTTTCCTCTAGTATTTTGCACTGTCTTGTATCTTTACGTCTTGTTTCTTTCAGAAATGTTAGGCCTAAATATTGTATAATTTGTTGCTGTGTGTTGTCTGACTCCATGTGCCTGTGATATTGCTGATGATTTCAGTTGAACCTGTACCTCACCCGACTGGGAAAAAACATGACAGTGAATTTAATTTTATTCCAGACTGGAGATCAATTGCAGCTTCTGGAAGTCTACGATTAAACAGACCTTTAACAAGTCAGTATCTGTGGAGAGAGAAATTTGTAATATTGCAGTTAGAGCCTTCTATCACAACTGCTTCAAGCTTTTGTTTTGGTTCTGCACCATATTGGATATTTTATATTTACTGGAGTGTTTTTGTTTATTATGTTATCTATTGATTTCTGTGTTCACAAACCTGTTGTACTGCTGCAAGTATGAATGGCTAAGAAATGTCTGAAGAAGGTTCTCGACCCGAAATGTCTCCTGCAGAGATGCTGTCCGCCCAGCTGAGTTACTCCAGCACTTTGTGTCCTTTTGTCTAGGAATGTCATTGTTCCGATTCAGTACATCTGATAATTAAATACTCTTGACATATAGATTGTTGAATTCAACATTCAGACGGAGTGATGACAACAGCAACAGATGGCGCTGGAAGCAGCCGGCAGCGCAGAGTGCGCAGGCGTAAGTTCTGGCAGCTGGCGGCCGATAGAGGAAAGTGCGCAGGCGTGAGTGCCGGTAACCGGCAGCCGACAGAGAAGATGGCGCATGCGTGAGTGCCGGCAGCCGCCAGTGGAGAGTGCGCGGGCGCAAGCGCCGGCAGCCGGCAGCGGAGTCTGCGCAGTAGCGAGGGGCATCAGCCGGCAGATGAATATGCGCAGGCGCGCTACCCTCTCGCGAGATCCCGCGGCCTGGGCCTATGCGGATTCCGCGCGACGCGCAACCGCGGCCTGAAGTTGGGATCAGGCGGGTGGCGGCGCCGAGCTACGAGCGGCAGCGCTGGCTATCGAAAGGTAGGTGGCTTGTTGGCGCTTACAGTGGGCGGGGAGGGCAGCTTCCAGCATTGGGGATGTCCCCGGTAACGACGGTCGTGGTCTGGGGTTAGGCCCTTCGGTCCACACTGTCCAAGACGTCCCTTCAACACTGGCCCTATTTATCCCCGTTTGGCCCACGTCCCTCTGAGCTCTTCTTATCCGTGTACCTGTCCAAATGTCGTTTAAATGTTGTTATTACATCTGTCTCAATTACCTCCTCTGGCAGCCCATTCTCGTTCCCTAACCCACCATCCGATGAACGAAAAAGTTCCCCGAGGTTCCTCTTAAACGAGTTCCCTCTCACCTTAATGCCTTCTAGTTCTTGATAACCCAGCCCCACTTAAACGAATCTGTGCATTCACTCTGTCTATTCCCCTGATTGTTTTGTCTACCTCTAACAGATCACCCCTCGGTTTCCTGTATTCCAAAGAATAAAGTCTTAGTCTGTCCAACCTCCCCCCTGCAGCTCAGGCCCTTGAGATCCAGGAACATCCCCGTACATCTTCTCTGCACTCTCCATTTTAATTGAATCTTTCCTATAGCAGGGTGACCACAACTGAACACAATAATCCCAAGTGTGACCTCACTGACATTTTGTATAACTGTTGCATAATGTTCTAATTTCTGTACTCACTTTTCTGACTGATTGTGCCAAGGCCATAGTACCAAAATTGCTTTGTCTACCTGTGATGGATCAAAACATCTCAGCAGCTTGTTAAATCAAAATGTGACTTTTGACTGCATGAAGGAAACACTTCAGCAGTTGACCAACAACTCAAAAGGAAGAGGTATTGTCACAGACACCGTTTAAGTAGGGAATAAGTAATTGAGTCATACAGTATGGAAACATGCCCTTCGGTCCAACTTGCCCATGCTGACCAAGATGCCCCATCTACTCCTGTCCCAACTGCCTGCGTTTGGCCCATATCCCCTTAAACCTTTCCTATCCATGTACCTGTCCAAATGTTGTTTAAATATTGTAATAGTAACTACCTCCTCGGGCATCCGGTTGCATACACCCACCAGCCTCTGTTTGAAAGTGTTGAGAGTATCTGGAGCTTGCAGACTTGGCAGCTGAGGCATAGCTGTCAGTAACAGAGTGATCAATTCATAAGTGATCAAGAGGTCAGAAGTGGAGATGTACGGTACAGAAGTACAGAGACTCCGGATGTGCAGAGACTGCATCAGTCTGAAGAAAAGCCATGACCTGGCATGTCACCTTTCATTCCCAAGAATGTCACCTGCCCAATCCCTTCCCATATGATGCCTAACTTCTGAGTTCTTCCTACATGTAATGTTTGGTACAAGAAGTTCACATTGTAGGGCTAGGAAATGATACATTGATAGTGTGTACAAATTTGTTTTCTTGCACGTCCTGGATCATTATATCTCAAATAAATAAGCATTTCCTAATTTATGTCAACATGTTGTCTCTTTTCATTAAAAAATATAAAACTGTTTTCATGTGGAAAGTGAAAAATGTTAAAATCTGTTGTTGATGTTTGGTGTTTGGAAAATATTTCTGAAATAGTGAAATGAAATTATAGTCATTTCGACACAAGACAGCCAATGCTGGAGTCTTGAGCAAAATACGAAGTGCTGGAGGAACTCAGCAGGTCAGGCAACACTTGTGGAGGGAAATGGGCGGATGTTATTTTGGGTTTGGACCCTTTTTCATCTGTCCATTTTCCTCTACAGATACAGCCTGACAGACTGAGTTCATCCAGCAGTTTTTGTTATCTAATAATGCATTTGATCTATTGTATTTGTGCCAGCTCTGACATTTCCAACTCTTTGCTTTTCCCTTTTGGCCCATTTCCTTATAAAGTATTTATTTGGATTTGAAAGTATTTTATAGGTTGAGCAGCATGGCATGCATCCAGCTACTTGCCAGTTAGACCAGTGCCGCAAGTCTGTGAAGAGCAGCCTGATGTAAGCATTTACAGCTGTGCTATTGTGCTTGGAGCCCAAATGCATGGGATTTCCCAGTATTACTCCGGCAAGTCCCACCTTTGTGATCTTGTACAAACCAAACCTGGTATTGAAATCGATTTTCATTTCATTTGAATGGAAATTCCAAAACTAACAATGGGGGTGGAATGATAAGTTTTATTTTGGCTTCAATTTAATGCTTGTTTTTATAAACAATTATGTAAATAATTTTATAAACAATTATTAATTGTTTTTATAAACAGCAATTTTAAATAAATTTTACTTGTATTAAAAATCTGTTAAATCCTTGAAATGTTAACATCAGCAGTTCAATGGTACTTTTTTGTTACATATACCTAGATGCAGTGAGATTTTTTTGCATAAAATTTGGTGAAATCTCACTGTACAAAAGCACAATTATAACCAAGTACAAGCGTGTACGAATAGTAGATTACACTGAGGTAGTAAACGTCGCCATATTTCTGGCACTGTCTTATATCCTTCAAGTTTCAAAGTTCTTAATGTAGAGCTTTAACTTGGCCTTATAGGCCTGTTGTCCTGACAGCAGTATTGTGTCAGAGTTGCAGGTGTTGGCCTGGCCTGGCAACGATGCCTGTCTTCTCCACGACTGATCTGTCACGCTGTGTCGCTTGTAACCTGTGTCTGAACAACGTGACCGTCTGACCTCTCTGAGGTCTTCAGTGGAGCCTGATCCATGCGATTTCCCCTGACTGCTGCAGTGTCTCCAGCTGCCCCACTCCACGGACACATTCACCCAAGGACACGATGTCCCTCAACTCCCACGGACACCACTCTGACCGGTGTGGCAGGGCACCTCCCACAGCATCCCCAGAAAGTCTCTGAGGGCATGAGAGGGACAAGTTCACAACCTGCCAATGATTTTCTCCGCCGTCTGCCGCAGAATGTATTATTACCGCCTACATACAATTTTTTCAAAACAGCTTATTGAGTCTACTGAGTAGTTCTGGCATTTTCTGGGTTTTTTTTTCAGATTTCTAGCATCTCCAGTAATTGGAAAACACCCCCAGTGTTGACAGGAGGGAGAGTCTGCTCCTGTCATGCCCCCCAATAAAGATTGTAATGACGTTTTGGGGCTGGAGTTTCAGGCTGAGGTCTCGGTGTTTGACTCCACAGGCGGAGAGTCATTTCGCTGGGTGGTCCTTTTCCCGACCGGGCAGGTGGGCAACTGCAGGGGATGCATCTGAACCAGCTCGATTTTCTTAATGAAGATTTTCTTTTCATCTGTGGTAAATCCTGAGACTGCAGTTGATCACCTCTGAAAAATTAATGTTGGCAAGAAATGTAGTGGGGACTGCCAAATTAATGCAGTGAATTGTTTGGACGTGAAATCTATAAGAAACAGCAGGGAAAGCAGAATTTATTATAGCCTTTAAGAGGGTAGTGGATAAATAATACATTTAAACCAAAATAAATTTAAACTGCTATATGATATAATTAAATCAGATTTTTCTAAGGTTTTTTTTAACTTAAATTAGAAAGTAATACTCAAATATTTTCAACTGATAAACCATGATGCTCCTGGTTAAAAGCATATAAACTTACATATTATTTAAAATTTACTCTTTGAAATAACACACCGAATTGGTATGAAGTTAGTCACTGAATTATAAAGCTATTTTTTGAGGTTGCATTCTTGTAAGTTGAACAAAAGTATCAGATGCGTTATAAGTTTCTGTGTGAGGAAGGAATAGGGGTCTCGGCCCGAAACGTCGCCCATTCCTTCTACCCAGAGCTGCTGCCTGTGCCGCATCTCCAGCATTTTGTGTCTATCTTTGCTGTAAACCAGCATCTGCAGCTCCCAAATAGAAATGCTTGTTGCTATTGGGAACAGTTTACAAGATGAAGCATAATAGCCACATGGGAAATTTTACACAATTTTTAAGTTGCTAAAAGCAAGGATGGCACAGTGTGCTGCTGGTGGAGCAGCTGCTACACTGCTCCAGTGATCTGCGTCTGATCTCGTGTGCTGTTTGTGCAGAGTTTGTCATGACCTGCTGGCTTTCCGCAGATGCTCCAAATTCCTCTGACATCCCAAAGATGTGCTAGTTGTTAGGCTAATTGTCCGCTATAAATTATCCCTCATGTAGATGGCTCAGTGGTTGATGACCATGTGAAAGAGCATAGAGGGAAATGGTGCTCGTGATGGGCCAATTGGTGCAGATTTTGATTTCAGGAAATATAAAGTATGAGACGACTTTATTCTGGCCTACATTCTTCCTACCCTGCTTCCTGTAAGCAGGAAGACATTATTCTGGACTACACTTTTTCCCACCCTGCTTCCCCTAATCCCAATTCCTCCGTCTACGCCGCATCTGTGCCGAAGATGAGGTGTTCCATATCAGGTCATCGGAGATCTCATTCTTTGAGAACGGGGATTCCCCTCTATGTCGATGACGAACTCACTAAGGTCTCCTCAATATCCCGCTGCTCCGCTTTTGCTCCCTCTCCCCTCATTTGGAACAGGGACAGAGTTCCCCTGGTCCTTATTTCCACCCCATCAGCCGTCGAATACAGTACATAATCCTCTGACATTTTTGCCACCTCCAGCGGGATCCCACTGCTAGCCACATCTTCCCATCTCCGGCCCTTTCCGTAGAGAGGCTTCATTACGCGACTCCCTAGTCAACTCGTCCCTTCCCACCCAAACCACACCTCCCCAGGTACTTTCTCCTGCAACCACAGGAGATGCAACATCTGTCCTTATACCTCCCTCCTAGACTCCATCCAAGGACCCTGGCAGTTTTCAGGTGAATCACATGCACCTCCTCCAACCTCATCTACTGTATCTGCTGTTCCAGGTTTGGACTCCTGTATATCGGTGAGACCAAGTGCAGACTCGGTGATCGTTTCACTGAACACCTCCATTCGGTCCGCCTAAACCTACCTGATCTCCAGGTTGTTCAACACTTTAACTCCCCCTCCCAGTCCCATACTGACCTTTCTGTCCTCCATGTTCAAAGTGAGGCTCAGCGCAAATTGGAGGAACTGCACCTCATATTTCGCTTGGCAGCTTACACCCCAGCGGTATGTACATTGACTTCTTTAACTTCAAGTTGCCCTTGTTTCCCTTCTCTCTCGATCCCCTCCCCCTTCCCACTTCTCGAACCAGTCTTACTGTCTCCAACTATATTTTATTTCTGTATCACCCACTCCCTGACATCAGTCTGAAGAAGGGTCTCGATCGGAAACATTACCCATTCCTTCGCTCCAGAGATGCTGCCTGTCCTGCTGAGTCACTCCAGCATTTTGTGTCTATCTTAAAGCATGAGTAGACTTTATATGGGATAAGGCTTTCCTTTGCACTGAAAGACCGATATTCACTTCAGAGGGTGATATTTCTGTGCTTGGACATCAGATGACATGAATGGCCTTGCTCTTTGCACCTAAGATAGACACAAAATGTTGGAGTAACTGAGCGGGGACAGGCAGCATCTCTGGATAGAAAGAATGAGAAGGAAATCTTGGTTACTTGGTCCTCCAAAATATTCCAACTGGAATTTAAACTGGAGGTGGAAATCAGTCTGAAGAAGCGTCTCGACGCAAAACGTCACCCATTCCTTCTATCCAGAGAAGCTGTCTGGCCCGCTGTGGATGATCAGCCATGATCACATTGAATGGCGGTGCAGGCTCGAAGGGCCGAATGGCCTACTCCTGCACCTATTTTCTATGTTTCTATGTTTCTATGTTACTCCAGCATTTTGTGCCTATCTTCGGTTTAAACCAGCATCTGCAGTTCCTTTCTACACATACTGTTTTTGCCTTATCTGTTGACAGCCTTTAAAACTGCCTGAGTGCGATTACCGTCTGCAATGGACAATAAAAAAAACTATCGTAAATGCAAATGAATAATAATGAGTTGTACAACAAAGAACATGTCCTCATGCTATAGTGTGTGCAATGGCTTATTGTTAGATGTCACCCCAATCCAAAATGCTAAGACCCAATGATCTTGGATGATATGATACCCCCATTTTGATTGGCGAACCTGCTTGTATAGAGGTAGAAGTATTATCCGTTCTCTTATTGAAGGAGCCAGTAAGTTGTGATGAGCCAGTAAGATGTTGTGAGGGGGTGTAGGGAATGTTGGGGACTGGGAAAAGTTGGTGGCAAGGGTGCCAGAGGGGATGACATGTTGAAGCTGTTTGTTCAGTGTTCAAGCAATGAAGGTGAACATTTCCTATGTCTGAATTTCATGTTTTTAACACATTTATTGCCAAATATTTTGGGGGGTTTTAGATCTGAAATGGTCTTGTCCACATTGAGATGCTACTTAGAACCTTTATCCCCAGCGTGGAAATATCATATGCTAGAGGGCATAGTTTAAGGTGAGAGGGGCTAAGGAGATGTGTGAGGCAAGTTTTTTTTTAAATCCCCGCCCTCCCCACACAAAGTGGTACGTGCTTGGAATGAGCTGCCAGTGGTGGTGATGCAAGCAGATGCAATCATGGTGTTTAACAGACATGAAAATGAACAGGCATGGAACAGGGGAATACAGACAATTGTAGAACAGTGGTGGGATTAGTTTAGATTAGCATCAGGGGAGGTGCAGACATTGTGGCTGAAGGACCTGTTCCTGTGATGTCGTTTTGTGTTATAAAAATCAGTGCTTTGAACAACTGTACCATAAGCTGACAATTTAACCTGAAATTTAATACCTAAAGCCATCTTTGATGTGAATTAGAAACAATCATACACAATATTTTGAAGAAGTAAATGATTTGCTGCACTGAGCCTAATTTGCGTTAGAGAAATTATTACTCATTCTTAATTGAACATAGCATGTGCTATATTGATGTCATCACGATTTTTAGGGTGGTGTGGGTGGATAATGCAGAGTTCTGTTCAATATCTCACGCTGAATTGTTGTGCACATACGTAATGGGAAGTACTTTTAATGCTGCCAACAGTACAGCTTGGAACCATTTTAAAGGCAACTTAATTTAGAGAAAACATAGAGCAGTACAGTCAGGAACAGGCTCTCCTGCCCACGATGTCTGTGCCGAACAAGATGTCAAGTTAAACTAATCTCATCTGCTTGCATAAGAAGCACGTCCCTCCATTCCCTACATATCTATGTACCTAAATAAAAGCCTCATAAATGCCACTACTGTACCTGCGGCCGCCACCATTCCTCTCAACATTTCCTGGCACCCACAACCGTGTTTAAAAAAAAACTTGCCCCACACATCTCCTTTAAAATTTGCCCCCCTCACCGTAAACCTATACCCTTTAGTCTTTGACATATCCATCCTTGGAAAAGGGTTTTGACAGTCAACCCTATCTATGTCTCTCATAATTGTATATACTTCTATCGGGTCTCCCCTCAACCTCCAACAGAGAAAACAATCTAAGTTTGTCCAACCTTTCCTTATAGCTAATACCCCCTAAGTTCTCATAAAGCTGCAGAAAACTAGCCTGAGATGTACGCACTTGTGTTCCCGAGCTGCTATCACGTCCCAACTCCAACCACACTTTCTCATGTTGCATGCGGTGCTTATTAATTGCCCTTGGGATGAGAGTAATGCCGTAAAAGCTAGATTTGTTGCTTATCCTTCGCAATTTGAGTAGTTGGCGGTGCAGTTTTTTCCAGGAGACGTTATATTCGTTGTGGTCATAATGTTCTGTGATATTCAGTGCCCCGGGATTCTGACCTTCCATTGACCATTAAGGCCAGTATGCCCAGTCAGAATGGCATAATTAAATAGTTGTGGTTCCTGGTGGGAAGTTGGTTTTAAAGTAAGGTGAGCAGTTGCATTTCAGGTGGCACCTTTCATTGGCACAGGCTGCTGATATTTGTAGGCCTGTGCGATTGCTTAGCAAGGAAAGCATTTTCCTATCGGGCCACCCATATTACAAACTTCTTTTTCCAAAACAAATATTGTTGTCCCTGCATATTTCTTACCTCGTCAGAAATATGATCCTTCAAATCATTATTTTCTCTTAAATAGGGTTAAAAAAAACTATTTATCTTGCTATTTTGCTTATTTTGATAATTTGACATCAGGATGTCCCAAAATACTTTTTCATCACTTCTGAGATACAGTCATGGTTGTCATATTGGAAATGTGTTATTCGGTTATCCGCTATTTTCCAGAAAGACTCAAAGTTGTCAGCCAGCTTTCCTATCTATTTCAGTGAAAGAACAGTTCCATAAATAATCTTAAGTATGTTGCTGTCATGTTGCAGGTAATGAGTGACTAACATTCAAAGGTGCCTTGTCCAAAGCACAGTTATGAGTTGTTCTTTACAAAAAGAATAAGATAACATCATATCTAAAGCCTGGATTTTTTGTTTTCAATATAACTCCAAAAATAAATGACTAAAAATGTATTGTGTCATGATCTGTTGATGTTAGTAAGAGCCAGTAATAATTCAGATTGCTGAACGGTCTTTAGAATGCTGATTCACGTCTCTTCCTCTTTAATGTAAAAATATTCCACATTGGTCAATAATGTGAGTTATCATTGTCGAACCTGATTGTTTCAAATGATATAATTATAGTGTTTTTAACCATAATTTAGTGAAAATGTTTTACTTTCCATGGGTTTGGAACTATTTTTGGAGTTTGAGGGTTGAACGTTTTTGATTGTCTTCCTATGCTGACAGCAGTAACAGTGGTACTGCCCCTACCCCCATACTTCTGTGCACACATTTTTCCCCTCTACCTGTACTCTTTTACCCCCTGCCCCCTTGGCTCTACATTTAATTCCTCTTCTTTCCCATATCTGACACCCTATTGTCTCCTTTTCACCTCTAGCCTTTGTCGTTTACTCCACCCATTCACCCTCACTCACCTGTATCCACCAAGCACTTTCCAGCCTTTGTCTTGTCCCCACCATTTTTCCAGTTTTCTTCCCATCTGCTCCAATCAGTCTGAAGAAGGATCTATAACCTGATCCCACAGTTTACAAATAAATGCTGGATATGCAAAGGTCTGACAGCAATTCAGAGAGAAACAAGAAGAGTCCAGACCTGAAATGTTGTCTATCTGTTTCTCTCCATAGATGCTGCCTGATCTGCTGTGTTCATCCAGCACATTGTTTTGCTCAATATTCTAACACCAGCAGTTTCTTGTATCTCCTTTTATTTTTCTTCAGCTTGAATATCCTTTCATGACTTCGTGAGGTACGGTTACAACCTTTTGAGAAACATTGAGACAAGTACATGGATAGGATAGGTGTAGAGGGATATGGGCCAAATGCAGGCAGGGACTTGAATGAATGATACTTTATTGTCACATGTGACAAGTCACTGTGTTATTCTTTGTTTTGCATACCCAAGGTATACAAAGAGTTGCCAAACAATGGTGCAGACAAAGTTAGAGTATTCCATTCTACACAAACCATTTTTAGCACATTTCATTTGTTGGTTCCCCTTAGTTCTTGGCAGTTTCCCCCATATCGGGTCCCCCTTTGTTCTCCCTCATGGCGGTTAGTCTGAAGAAGGGTCTCGACCCGAAACGTCACCTGTTCCTTTTCTCCAAAGATGCTGCCTGACCCACTGAGTTACTCCAGCATCTTGTGTCTGTCACTGTAGATGGAGAATGTTGGTCGGTGTTGGTAAGTTGGGCTGAAGGGCCCGTTTCCACGTTGTATGACTCTATGACTTCGTTTTATGATTATTCCTGCACCCAAATTATTTTGTCTTAACTTACCAATTTATTCATTCTATCCATTTGGCCTGTGTATTGTCAGTATTAACCCTTTGTTGACTGTTGACCATTCATGTGTCAAGGGACCAAGCTCAAGAATGTCCACCTTTATTTTCATTCTGGTCTCCAAATCTGAGGAAGGACATTATTGCCATAGAGGGAGTGCAGAGAAGGTTCACCAGACTGATTCCTGGGATGTCAGGACTGTCTTATGAACAAAGACTGCATAGACTTGGTTTATACTCTCTAGAATTTAGGAGATTGAGAGGGGATCTTATAGAAACTTACAAAATTCTTAAGGGGTTGGACAGGCTAGATGCAGGAAGATTGTTCCTGAAGTTGGGGAGGTCCAGGACAAGGGGTCACAGCTTAAGGATAAGGGGGAAATCCTTTAGGACCGAGATGAGAAGGACTTTTTTCACACAGAGAGTGGTGGGTGTCTGGAACTCTCTGCCACAGAGGGTAGTTGAGGCCAGTTCATTGGTTATATTTAAGAGGGAGTTAGATGTGGCCCTTGTGGCTAAGGGGATCAGAGGGTATGGAGAGAAGGTAGGTACGGGATACTGAGTTGGATGATCAGCCATGATCATATTGAATGGCGGTGCAGGCTCGAAGGGCCGAATGGCCTACTCCTGCACCTAATTTCTATGTTTCATCTCTCTGTTCCATTCTGTGAGTCCCAATGTTTATTTATGATCAGACTTTTATGACTTTTTATCATATGGCAAAAACAGATAGATTAAAAACAAGGTATTGTTGGTGTCTTTTTAAATTAAAAGAAGGCTTTGGAAAGATATTATCCCATTGGATCTGAACAGTTTGTCTTTGTTGACTCTATCCAATCCATTATATCTTTTTGGATATATAATCAATACATGACCTATTCAGTCTTCACTGTATATTAAATGAATATTCTGTAGTGCAGGAGTAGACAAGCCACAATCGGCCCATTTACTTTAAGTTTACGCTTTTTATTGTCACGTGTGCCAAGCTACAGTGAAAAGTTTTGTTTTACATGCTATCCAATCAAATACTATAATGACAATGGTAAGCCTAAACCTAAAGTAAATGGGTTATCTGTGGCCCATCCACTCCTGATACGATCAAGCGAAACTTGAGTACAATAGGTAGGGCAAATGGGAAAATACAGTGTTGAATAGGTACTCTGAGTGCTGGCTTTCCGAAGCAGTGTGAAGTGTAGATGAGTCAATGATGGGGAGCCTGGTCTGGGTGATGGACTGGGCTACATCTACAACTATGCAATTTATTGTAGTCTTGGGCAGAGCTGTTCGCAAACCAAACTGTGATGCAACCTAACAGTATGCTTTTTATGGTGCAATGTGGTCTTCAGGTCTCCAATGACTTACAAAGTTTGGAACAGTCGTAGTTTGGCGATATGGTGCGGAAACAGGCCCTTCGCCCCACCGACCTCCGCACATTAACACTACCATGCACACACTAGACACAATTTTACATTTATGCCAAGTCAATTACCCTACAAACCTGTACGTCTTTGAAGTGTGAGGGGAAACTGAAGACCTCGGAAAAAACCCACGCATGTCAAGGGGAGAACGTACAAACTCCATCCAGACAAGCACCACAATCAAACCCAGGTCTCTGGCGCTGTTAAGCAGCAAATCTACAGCTATGCCACCATGCCACCTGAGTCATTGGAGATATGCTGAATTGTTTCTGTCCCCTGAAGAAGTAGAGGTACTGGTGTGTCACCTTAGCCGTTGCTTCATTTTGGTTGGTCCATGACAAATTATTGGTAATATTTACGTCAAGGAACTTGAAACTCTCAACCATTTCTACTTTGACACCATTGATGCTGATTGGGGCATGTACACCACACCATGCTTCCAGAAGTCAATAACTAGCTTCTTCGTCATGTTGACGTTGAGGGGGAGACTGTTGTCCTGACACGATGTTACTAACCTCTCTATTTACCTCCTGTACTCCATCTCATCGTTGTTCGTGAATCGGCCCACCGCAGTCGTATCATATACAAACTTGCAGATGAAGTTAGAGTCCGATTTGGCCACACTCTTATGAGTATATACAGTGTATAGTAAGGGACTGAGAACGCATCCTTGTGGGGCTTTAGTGTTGAAAAATGTTGCGGAGGATGTGTTCTTACCTCTCATAATTCTGGATAGGATTATGGGATTTAAGGTGGAATTGTAGTTAAAAATAAAGTCCAGTGTAGGTATCCTTGTTGTCTAGTTCTTCCAGAGATGTTTACATAGAAACATAGAAAATAGGTGCTGGAGTAGGCCATTTGGCCCATGGAGCCAGCACCACCATACAATATGATCGTGACAATGATCAGTACCCCATTCCTGCTTTCTGCCCATATCCATTGATTCTGTTAGCCCCAAGAGCTATATCTAACTCTCCCCTGAATACATCACAAGATTAGTGCTAGAGAGATGGCTGTGGACATGTTGCGACAGTAGGCAAACTGCTGTGGATCAGGGCACCTGGGAGGCTGGAGTTAATATGAGCCATCACCTGTCTCGCAAAGCACTTCATGACAGTGGATTTGCGTAACATGGGATGAGGTTTAATTCCATTTTTTTCTAATTGATGTAATTGTCAAAGGTTAAATTAGTTTTATTGCAGGTGTGTTTCAGAAATTCTTTGGAAGAATAAATCTAGTCCCGTCCTCGTAGGTCCAGTACATTGAACATCACTCTGTCCTTGATTTTACATAAAAACATAGAAAATGGGTGCAGGAGGAGGCCATTCGGCCCTTCGAGCCAGCACCGCCATTCATTGTGATCGTGGCTGATCGTCCGCTATCAATAGCCCGTGCCTGCCTTCTCCCCATATCCCTTGATTCCACCAGCCCCTAGAGCTCTATGTAACTCTCTCTTAAATCCATCCAGTGATTTGGCCTCCACTGCCCTCTGGCAGGGAATTCCATAAATTCACAACTTTCTGGGTAAAAAAGTTTTTTTCTCAGCTCAGTCTTAAATGACCTCCTCTTTATTCTAAGACTGTGGTCCCTGGTTCTGGACTCACCCAACATTGGGAACATTTTTCCTGCATCTAGCCTGTCCAGTCCTTTCATAATTTCATATGTTTCTATAAGATCCCCCCCTCATCCTTCTAAACTTCAGTGAATACAAGCCCAGTCTTTTCAATCTTTCCTCATATGACAGTTCCGCCATCCCAGGGATCAATCTCGTGAACCTACGCTGCACTGCCTCCATCACAAGGATGTCCTTCCTCAAATTAGGAGACCAAAATTGTACACAATACTCCAGATGTGGTCTCACCAGAGCCCTATACAACTGCAGAAGAACCTCTTTACTCCTGTTCTGAAATACTCTTGTTACGAAGGCCAAAATTCCATTAGCTTTCTTCACTGCCTGCTGTACCTGCACGCCAACTTTCAGTGACTGGTGTACAAGGACACCCAGGTCTCGCTATACCTCTCCCTTACCTAACCTAACCCCATTGAGATAATAATCTGCCCCCTTGTTTTTGCCGCCAGAGTGGATAACCTCACATTTATCTATATTATACTGCATCTGCCCACTCACTCAACCTGTCCAGGTCTCCCTGCAACCTCCTAACATCCTCTTCACAGTTCACACTGCCACCCAGCTTTGTGTCATCCGCAAACTTGCTAGTGTTGCTCCTAATTCCCTCTTCCAAATCATTAATATATATGGTAAACAGTTGCGGCCCCCACACCGAGCCTTGCGGCACTCCAATCACCACTGCCTGCTATTTTGAAAAGGACCCGTTCACTCCTACTCTTTGCTTCCGGTCTGCCAACCAATTTTCTATCCATGTCAACACCCTACCCCCAATACCATGTGCTCCAATTTTAGTCACCAGTCTCCCGTGCGGGACCTTATCAAAGGCTTTCTGAAAGTCTAGATACACTACATCCACTGGCACCCCTTCATCCATTTACTTGTCACATCCTCAAAAAATTCCAGAAGATTAGTCGAGCATGATTTCCCTTTCATAAATCCATGTTGACTTGGACTAATCCTTTTACTGCTATCCAAATGCTCCATTATTACCTCTTTAATAATTGACTCCAGTATCTTTCCCACCACCGAAGTCAGGCTAATTGGTCTGTTATTCCCCGTTTTCTCTCTCGCTCCTTTCTTGAAAAGTGGGATAATATTAGCTATCCTCCAATCCACAGGAACTGATCCAGAATCTATTGAACATTGGAAAATGATCACCAATGCGTCCACTATTTCTAGAGCCACCTCCCCGAGGACCCTGGGATGCAGACCATCAGGCCCAGGGGATTTATTGTCCTTCAGTCCCATTAGCCTACCCAATACTATTTCTCGTCTAATGAAAATTGTTTGTGTCCTCCTTAGTGAAGACAGATCCGAAGTACCTATTCAACTCTTCTGCCATTTCCTTGTTGCCCATAATTATTTCACCCGTGTCTGCCTTCAAGGGACCCAAATTTGAGTTTGCTACTCTTTTTCCCTTAACATATCTAAAGAAGCTTTTACTGTCCTTCTTTATATTCCTGGCCAGCTTCCCATCGTACTTCATCTTTTCAGCCTGTATTGCCCGTTTTGTTTCCTTCTGTTGTCCTATGAAAGTTTCCCAATTCTCTGGCTTCTGGCTACTCTTTGCTGTGTTATACATCTTTTCTTTTAGTTTTATTCTATCCCTAACTTCTCTTGTCAGCCACGGTTGCCTCCTACTCCCCTTAGAATCTTTCTTCCTTTTCGGAATGAAATGATCCTGCGTCTACCAGATTATGCCCAGAAATTCCTGCCATTGCTGTTCCACCGTCATTCCTGCTAGGATCCTTTTCCAGTCTACTTTGGCCAGCTCCTCTCTCATGCCTTCATAGTCCCCTTTGTTCAACTGCATCACTGCCACTTCCGATTTAACGTTCTCCTTCTCAAATTGCAGATTAAAACGAATCTAATTATGATAACTACCTCCAAGCGGTTCCTTTATCTCGAGCTCTCTTATCATACCTGGTTCATTGGACAACACTAAATCCAGAATTGCCTTTTCTCTGGTCGGCTTCATTACAAGTTCCAAGAATCCATCTCGGAGGCATTCTACAAACTCCCTTTCTTGGGGTCCTGAACCAACCCGATTTTCTCTGTCTATCTGCATATTGAAATCCCCCATAACCACAGTGGCATTACCTTTGTTACATGTCAGTTTTAACTCCTGCTGCAACTTACACCCTACATCCAGGCTACTATTTGGGGGTCTGTAAATAACTCCAATTAGTGTCTTCTTGCCTTTACAATTCCTCAACTCAATCCACAGTGACTCTACCTCGTCAGTCCGTATGTCTTCCCTCGCAAGGGACTGAATTCCATCCCTCACCAGCAGAGCTACCCCCCCCCCCCCCCCCCTCCTCTGCCCACCTGCCTGTCCTTTCTATAGGATGTATAACCCTGAATATTAAGTTCCCAGGCACGATCCTCCTGCAGCCATGTCTCAGTAATCCCCACAATGTCATATCTACCAACCTGTAACTGAGCCTCAAACTCATCTACTTTACTTCTTATACTTCGTGCATTCATATACAATACTTTTAATTCCTTAAGCATCTCACCTTTCACATCGATCCCTATTACACTTGGCCATACTCTCCTATCGCTTTGTGAGCTTCCTTTCCCGTTAATTCTGGGGTCATTAACCATCCCTTTACTCTCTTTCCCTTTAACACCATCGTCGACTATCCCATTTGACACCCCATCCCCCCTTATTCAGTTTAAAACCACCCGTGTAGCAGTGGCAAACCTGCCTGTCAGAATGCTGGTCTCCCTCCAGTTAAGATGCAATCCGTCCCTTTTGTACAGTTCCCCCTTACTCCAAAACAGATCCCAGTGATCTAAGAATCTAAATCCCTGCCCCCTGCACCAGTTACTCAGCCACACTTTCAGGTCCTGTATCTCCCTGTTCCTGCTCTCGCCAGCACGAGGAACTGGAAGCAAACCGGAGATAACAACCCTGGAGGTCCTGCTTTTCAGCATTTTTCCAAGCTCTCTAAAGTCACACTGCAGAATATTCATCCCCTTCTTTCCGACATAGTTTGTGCCGACATGCACTACCACTTCCGGCTGTTCACCTTCGCTCTTGAGGATTTTCTGCACTCTGTCCGTGACATCCTGGATCCTGGCACCAGGAAGGCAGCAGACCATCCTCCAATCCCGTCTGTTGCCGCAGAAACCCCTGTCCGTACCTCTCACAATGGAGTCTCCAACTACAATGGCGTTGCCTGACGTTGGCCTCTTTGGTTTTGGCTAAACAGCCCTTTTTGCTTCGCAAGCCAGTCCGCCGCTCAATGTTTTAACGTCTTCTGTCCCGAGAGCTTCTAAGTGGGTGAACCTGTTCACAAGAAGTACAACACCTGGGGACCTTTGCATTCCAAGTTTCCCTCCCTTTCTCACCGTCACCCACTTTTTCCCTTCCAGTACATTAGGTGTAACAATCTCACTGTAGGACTTGTCGAGGAACGACTCAGTTTCTCGGACGAACCTGAGGTCATCCACTTGCTTCTCCAATTCATCAAAACAGTCCTTCAGGAGCTGTACCTGGATGCACTTCTCACATTTGTAGCAACCGTAGGCACCAGCAGTGTCCTTGACCTCCCATATACTGCAAGCATCAGACTGAATCAGCTTGCTTGACATCTTCTTTCGTCTCTCCTTCTCCATCGTTTTGCGTAGCCTCCTCGCTGAAGACTCTGGAGCCAAAGACTAGCACTTTTCTCACAGGGTCACTGCCGCTCCCCAAGATGTCTTGCTTATATTGACTGATAAATTGCCTAATTTACCAATTTACAAACCAGACTTCTCAGTTTTCAACTGTTTTCCCCTTCTGACTCACTTCTAACTCTCCTCCCCATCGTGCTAGAGCCAATCAGTGTTTTCTCCTGCTTCTCTTTGTTGCTGTTGCTTCCAAATCCACGGGAGCTCTGAGTAAAAGCTCAAAAAATATATTTATTTTAAGACAAAATGCGATTTCCTCTTATTCCAGAATCGTGCTTTTTCTTGTCAACTCTGATGGTATGTGCAGGGAGATGTAGATCATGGTGCTCACGTGACCTCACTATGCTAACTTGCTCAGAGCTGATTGCTGTATGCCCTTGGGAGTTAGCTTGATTAACCTAATTCATGAGAAATCACATCAATTGAACATTTTTAGTGGTTTGTTCTTAATATGCTCGAACAGTTTCCTTTCCCAC
The DNA here is from genome assembly GCA_963514005.1 of Raja brachyura. Next base: position 14,145,486 of record OY740798.1, read on the forward strand.
ATTTTCAAATAGTAACCATTTATTTTAATGCACTCATCAAATCCTAGATGGAAATGCTGCTGTCTTTCCCATTAGCCAAGTTTCATCAAAGTACAAGTACTGGCAGGGGATAGAATATCTTCAAATCCGTTAACCCTAGAAAGCTCATGTTATTTAATTCATTTTTTTAATAACTGTTCCCTATACTATCACAGAGAGCTATGCTGTGCTCTCACGCTGTTAACAGACTTCTCATATGCCGGGGATGAGTTTCGGATCTTCCAGTCTAACTCGTTGTGACCCTTGCACTTTATTGAATCTGCACTTTCTCTGTAACTGCAGCATGATATTCTGCACTTTTTATTTTCTCTTTTGAACTAACTATTGTACTCTTTTATGTTATGATTAGTTTGGATGGCACAAAACATTTTTTCACTGTTGGTACACCCGAGAATAAGAAACCAATACCAAGTCTACGTGCTAGTACATCGTCTTCACAATTTTAGAGTTTATATAAAGCTCCATATACTTTTCACCAGTCGTCAGTAGTGTCTCTCTAATACATGTGAGAATTCGGCATTGGAATTTAAACCTAGTATCAATAAAAGTTCAGTATCTATTTGGTGTGTAATGCAGTTGTGAAAGGGTGCTAGATATTTGGCTCGCCTTAAAAATGTGAAGCTTTCTGTCATGCCCTTATATGAAGATGGTTTTTGCAGAGAAAAATATGTGACAAACATATGATGTTGCATTTACATATGGTTTTTATATGAGAGTATGTGCAAAAATATTACTACCGTTTTATGGAACAAATGGGTTACATTAAATCATCATGATGAAAATCAACAAATCCTATAACTATGGCCACTGTATAATTTCTCTCTCCTATTTTTCCACTCATGAGCAAAAACATTCTTTCATTTCTCCTGTTTATGGGTGGAAAAGACAGCCATCACAAGGAAAAAAGAGAGAGGGGGGAGGAGGAGAGAGAGAGAGAGAGAACTGCTATCTATCGATCATTAAAAGAAAATCAACTGCTAGAGACAGAAAATTATTTTCTATGCTCAAGAGTTGAAGTTGTCTTCCAGTAATAGAATGACCCTTTTTTATGTGTGCATGGTGAGGTTTTATGAGGATAAACAAAAGTTTATGGAATTGACAAAAAGACGCACAGTGCTGGAGTAACTAGCAGGTTAGGCAGTATCTCTGGAGAACATGGATAGGTGACATTTCTGGTCGGGACTAATGAAATTGAAGCTCTCATTGAGTAACTTTGAAGTTACTCAATGAGAGTCTGAAGAATGGTCTCGACCCGAAACGTCACCCATTCCTTCTTTCCACAGAGGCTGCATGAGTCCCACTGAGTTACTCCTACATTTTGTGTCTATCTTTGTTCATCTCTTTGTTTGAATGATGAAAGTGCTCATGACTGGAAATATTTGCAGTAATAGAGTAACTCATTTTTTTGCAGGTTATGAGTGTCTTATATGAGAACTGAAAGATTTGAGCGGAGACCCTTAGTGTGGGATGGCTGCACGGCCATACCCTTATGATAGTAATTCTAGTGACCCGGAAAATTGGGATCGTCGATCTTACAACAGACCTCGCAGACTCTATAAGCACTCCAGGTCAGTGACTGATTCTAAATGCTATGCTTGCGGAGTTTGCCATGTTCCTTCAGAATTTGCATGCTTGTTTAATGGAGTCATGGGCATTGTTATAATGTGGAGTCATTGTCAAACAGGCCCTTCGGCCCACTCATCAATGCCTCATCTTAGTTAGTTCTGTTAGGCCACACCTGGGCTCTTCCTCCAATCCTTTCGTATCCATGGAGCTGTCCAAATGACTTTTCAATGTTGTTATTGTACCTACCTCAACTTCTTCCTCTGGTAGCTTGTTCCACATACCTATCACCCTTTGTGTTTTGATCTTGATGAATTGCTCTGGGAGAATGATATTTCATAGTCTGTATGCAAATTAGAATTTATAACCCTATTTGTACTTTTTTGAAAGAACTTTGTCAATTAATATTCACTCCCGAAGTCTAAAAGACCACTTGCCTATCATACAGGTGCTGTGCTATTTGCTATTTACTAACATCTGCATTGTTTGCAATGCAGCATTTGTGTGTGACTTATTGACTTTGCAAAGGGTTTACAGCCTGACTGAGTGGTCCGCAAAGTTTTTGCAATTGTGTGCTTCAACTCTCTCATTATGGGAGTTTTGATCAAGAATGTTCGCTCTTGGAGAGGGTGAAAAGTATTCAAATTTTTATTCTAAATTATTTGCCTATTAACCTGTAATTGTAATCAGGATGTATCCAATCACAGTTTTGATATTTTTTCCTCTAATGGGCTGGATTCCAGTTATCATTTTTTCTCCTTTTCATCCAGAGCCTATGTAACTTACTCCACCCATCTGCCAATCAAACTTTCTCCTGTATCCACCTATCACTTTCCATGCATTGTCCTGCCCTCTGTTTTCCAGGTCTCTCCCCCCTACTACTATCCGTCTGAAGAAGGATCCCTTCCTGAAAGGTCATCTGTCCGTTCTGTCCATGGTTATTGCCTGAGTAGAGGAACCTGCATCTGAGTTCTTAATGCCAGAGAAGGCATTAAGAACTCGTATCCATTAGAGGAAAAAGCGACCATGTCACTGTAACAATCTGCACAATACCCATTTAATCAATCATGCCTGTACTGATTCTTCAAAATAGCTACCCAATTTACTCATGTAGCACCGCAGTAACTCCAGAAATCTGCAAATCAATCACCTTTAACAATATTTTCAATTATCTTTTGAATTTTCCTCAGAGGTGTGATTGCACTAAACATTTTGGTAGCGAATACCAGATATTAATGACATTGCAAAGGAAAACAAATCCCCATTTTCTTGTTTCTTTCCATTGACTTTAAGTGTATATCTTCTGGTTAGTGATCTACCCCTCAGAGCAAACTTTTTCTTTCTACTTTGTCAAGATTACTCATAATTTTGACTTCCAGTAACATTGTTCAAAAGAGGGGAAAGTCTAGCTTTGCCCTTTTCTAATGCAACACTGATATCATCCTGATGAATCTCACTATATTCTCCAAGGCCTCGGTGTGCTTTTATAAGCATGTGTTCAGTGGTGTATGTTTTAGTTTGGCTGAGTGCTATCCAGAGACCTTGATGTCACTTTTACTAATTCAGCATTCCAGGAAGTCTGTGCAACATTTCTTAAAATTGGTTAACTTCTCAGAATCAATAAAAAATACTCCGTTTCTTCCATGGACAAAGTCTAAATAATTATCAGTCATCCTGGAGGTCCTGAATTTTAATATGCGACATTCTTATTGTTGTTCTCTAATAATGTAAGATTTTATTATTCTTCACCTCTATCTGGATAAGGTACCCCTCATTAAAGTAAAAATTAATCATAGGATAATTTCTGTATTTTATGGGGAGGGCTTTTAATTTGCAGTTTGCTTCCTTCACAACATGACTCTTGAGTTCATTTCACAATCTTGCAGCTCTATCAATCACTGCAATTAGGCTCCAAACACTTCGCAACTTGCATTCGCCAAACTGCTATAACTTCATTCCCCACTGTAGTTCTGCTGCTGTTAATTATCTCGGGATTCACTTGTCCATGAATTTCATTGCCTTTGTTCTTTAATAGTTCCCTTATTTTCTTCTATGGTATCCTTTTGGTATTTGTTTTCATTTGAAGGATGTTGATAACACTGCCACTGGTGGTTTTTGTTGCGCTTGATGAAGTGTTGAATAGCTTGCCTCTCGAACAATTGAAGTTTAGTTTAAAGATACAGCATGGAAACAAGCCCTTCTGACCACTGAGTATGTGCCAATTGATCACCCATTGACACCTATGTTATCCCATTTTCTCGTCCACAGGTGCAATTAATCTAAAAACCTACGTGTCTTTGCGATATGGGAGGATATTGGGATATGGGAGGAAAGTGCTGAAAGTCACATGTCTTTGGGATATGGGAGGTTGGAGAAAACCCACATGGTCACGGGGAGAACATGCAAACTCCACACAGGCAGTGGAGGCCAATTCACTGCATGTTTTCAAGAGAGAGTTAGATTTAGCTTAGGGCTAAAGGAATCAAGGGATATGGGGGGGAAATGCAGGAACGAAGGACTGATTTTAGATTATCTACCATGACCATATTGAATGGCGATGCTGGCTCGAAGGGCCGAATGGCCTACTCCTGCACCTAATTTTTCTACGTTTCCCAGGCAGCACCTGAGGTCATGATCAAACTAGGCCTCGGGCATTCTGAGATGCCCCTTAAGCTGATAGGTAGGCCATTCCAGGAATTTGACACAGCCCTTCGACAAGCTGGGAGGTGGTGTAGATGGCAGTGGTACCGGCAGGGTGAAGGTTAGGGATGCGGCATTCTGTGCTGCTGATGTCCATGTTCTTCTAGTTAGTAGAATTTATGGGTGCTTTTGTCAGAGAATCCAAGTTATAGCAGTCATTACCTTGGCGTGGATCCATCTTTACTCATGTTTACAGGTGTTTGTGTGCTTGATGTTTTTAATCTGTCCAGTGTTGGACATTACTGGACCACAAGACTGTTGCCCTCCCACCCTTGCTTCCCAGCATGTGGACCTGGTTGAGACCATCTGGACTGAATTAATTTTCCATGTTTGCTTCTTACCGCAATCTTTCCTAAACAGCAGCAGTTTTGTCTCCTAATACCACTGTGTTTTATACAATTACCTTGTGTATGAAACTTCGTCATGGTATCAGTCTTTATCTTGGCCTTAAACCTCACCCCCTCCTCTGATTGTTGCTTAAGTGAATGACTTTGTCTGTCCCTCCCTCCACTAATAGAATATCTTCAGCAACATGGTCTTGTCATGTCTGGATTCTTTATTTAGCAACGTTACAAAATTTTGAGATTTTAAAAATCAAGTTTGCAATTTATCCCATCAGATAAAGCATCAAAAGAAGTTTAATTTGACACCTAATTCACTTTCATATCTTCAGTATTAAGAAAGTTATGACCATTTTCATACTCAGAAATTAGCATCTTATTCCCCATTTCAATTGCCTTAACTCAAAAGCTGTGATCTCGAACAGTTAAAAGCCCATAACTTTCTTAAAAATTAAGAGAACTCAATGAAATTTTCAGTTATTATAGATTGAAGCATTTTGAAACAAATATGAAACAATCTTACTTGGATGACCTGAAATTAAAGCATATCATTAGTTAGTTATCTAATTGTAGCTAAGTACAAAATTCAATGAGTAGATCTAAACATCTATCCATTTCTTAAGAAAAGATAAACTTTTTTTAACTTGCCTAAGTGTCCAAATAACATTCACACAATAATCCACAATATAACATAATTTTTAAATCTCATTTTCATGAATTTATAGGCCAAATGGAAGGAATTAAGTGTTTAATGCCTGTAAATTAATGGCCATTTAAATCAACTAGCAAGTGGGTTTTAGTGGAATGCGGTGGATTAGAACGTTGCGGTTTGCGGTGAAGTCGATATGAAAAATACAGCCGGTTCATACATTTTTTTTTGTCCCCTTTTCGCAACATGAAAATGTGATTAAAGCCTTCCTAAAAACCAAGTTTTTGTGTAAAAATAAACTGTGTAGCTTCTTTTATCGCCTACCTTAGGTCCGTTCCGCTGTCACCATTCAGAGCTTTAGAAAATGATTTTTAAACTACTCTAGTTAATAAATAATCTAGCGTAATTTAAAAATACCTTTATGAATGAAATGTCGGAGCGATTTCTCTTTAGCGACGAAATCGCCCGACATGGATTGATTTGGACTGCCTAGAAAAAATCGGCATTTTAAACCCGTCCCCCTCTGAAAGGCGCCAAAGTCGCGCACACGGGGAGGGCAGAACTGCAGCGCTGCTAAAGGCAGGTATTGTAACATACCTACTTTATTAGTCCCTTCACCTTTTAAGGCTGTATATCTGAATATCTTCTGCTTTGGAACAGTTATATTTGATTATGTCACTGGCATGTTGTGGACAGTTTTACATTAACGGAGCGGTGTAAATGCATTTTTAATTTTACAGTTTGTTTCCTCTAATCATGTGCAATTTTGTGTTCCTGGTTATACCCACAGCTCCCTGCTGGAGTTCATTGGGCAGCATTTAGTTTCCTAAACTCACCCTTTTGTGTGCGGTATGTGTACAGACCACATGGTGGTTGTTGGAGGTCAACCATCCATCTTCAGTTGCTTAAGGTCAGACGTGGAGATGTTCCCTGTTGATCAGACCATGTTCAATTTGCTTGCTGCTGCTTCAAAGATAACGCTGTCCATGTATACGTACAGCAAAACCGGGTTCGTGATGGGGCATGGGCTGATAAATGGCAAATGACACGTACCATCTCCAACAAGAGTGAATCTAACCACCTCTGTGTAACCTGTGTGACATTGCAGCCATGGAATCCTCCTTCACCATCAATATTTTGGAGATTAGTTTTGATCAAAATCATAAATTGAACCAACCGCTTAATTTCTGTGCAGGATGGAGGCTAGGTATTTGCAGCAATAGACTCACATTTTAATGTCACAAAGGATTTGCACCATCCGTGAGACACCAGGAATGTGGTTGAGTACATTAACTTGATTGAATGTGCTCATTTCCACTAATAGATGGAAAACGGGGAGAGCAGGACAAATGGCAATCAGTGGCTGATCTGACTTCCTCTGCTATTTCTGCCTATTCCCCAGAATGTTTGTTTACTGTACAATCATAAATATGTTGATATTAGACTTGACTATATTCAATGACTCCTGTAAAGCTGCAGCATGTGAGAATTTCATTGCTCCAGTTTATATTTGGTGCATATGACAAATAAACACTCTTGGCTCCACAGCTCTCCAGATTGGTTAATTCCAATGATTCACCATACTTGGAGAGAAGAAATTCTCCGATATCCCTATCTTATTCGAGTGTCCCATTATTCTGAAACTATTCCCTCTAGCCCAAGACTCGTCCGTCAGGAGAATCATTCCCAGCATCTTCCTTGTCAAGTTCCCCCTTTATCTTGCAGTTAAAGGAGATCACAGCTCTGAATTTCAAGTATAGGTTTCATCTGCTTCTTTGTAAGGCAAACCCTTGATTAGAAATAAACAGCATTCTTTGAAATAGCACAATGCAAGTACCGGTACACCACCGATTATCCGGCAACTTTGGTTCCAGAACCTTGCCGGATTATCCGATTTTGCCGGACCAGAGATCACATAATAATAATTCATAATAATGAAGAAGGGTTTTGGCCCGAAACGTTGTGTATTTCCTTCACTCCATAGATGCTGCCTCACCCGCTGAGTTTCTCCAGCATTTTTGTCTACCTTCGATTTTCCAGCATCTGCAGTTCCTTCTTAAACATCATAATAATAATAATAATGTTGATTGGTGTCCTAGCTCTACATGTTGGCTTATCCAGCGAACAAGAAGGGAGACGCATGAGCAAAGTCACCGGCGCACAACTTAAAGTAAAAGAGCACAGCAAACCGAGCTCGGCGTTGGTCAGGGACTGCTTTGCTGCGCTCTCTGTCTGTCCCCGAGCCGGGCCCACTGACTTGATCTCGAAAACGGACAACTCCCAGCCCTGAGGCTCATACATGCTCCCAATTCAATTAAAAAAAAAAAACATGAGAAAAAAAAGGATTCCAAAGACATGGAGAAAGCGGGGGCGTGATCCCAAAGACATGGAGAAAGCTGGGGCGCTCACATATATTGCAGCTGCGCAGGATCTTTTTCATATTGCAACTTCGTCTGGATTAAAGGAGGTGCTGGACCATCAGAAACTGGAAAAGGGATATCTGTAAATCTCTTTAGTAATAAGGAGGTTAAGTTGTTTTATGTGGTACTCTAGGTGTGGTCTTGCAAACAGCAATAGTACCAAAATGTTGCTGTTTTATACTCCAACTCTTTTGCAATATTCCTATTTCCTTTCTATTTACATGATGTACTCTGTTCCATCAGTGAGGATAGTAACATGTAGTAGACACAAAATGCTGGAGTACCTCAGCGGTGCAGGCAGCATCTCTGGAGAGAAGACTTGGGTGATGTTTCGGGTCAAGACAGAGATAGAATGTAGTCGGGGACAGTAAGACTGGTGGGAGAATTGGGATGGGGGAGGGGATGCAGAGGGAGGGAAAGCAAGGGCTATTTGAAGTTAGAGAAGTAAGAGAAGTCAATGTTCATACCACTGGGTGTACGCTACCCAACAAAATATGAGGTGCTGTTCCTCCAATTTGCGCTTAGCCTCACTCTGACAATGGAGGGGGCCCAGGTCAAAAAGATCAGATTGGGAATGGAAGGGGAAGTTAAAATGCTGAGCAACCAGGAGATCAGGTAGGTTAAGATGGACAGAGCAGAGGTGTTCAGCAAAATGATCGCCGGGCCTGAGTTTGGTCTCGCCGATGTACAGGAGTTGACACCTGGAACAGCAGATGAGGTTGGGGGAGGTGCAAGTGAACCTCTGCCTCACCTGGAAAGACTGTTGGGATCCTTGGATGGAGTCGAGGGGGGAAGTAAGGGACAGGTGTTGCATCTCCTGCTGTTGCAGGGGAAAGTACCTGGGGAGGGCGTGGTTTGGGTGGGAAGGGACAAGTTGACCAGGGAGTTGCGGAGGGAACGGTCTCTGCAGAAAACAGAAAGGGGCCGAGATGGGATGATGTGGCCAGTAGTGGGGGTGGTGAAAATGTTGGAGGATTATATGCTGTATGCGATGGCTGATGGGGTGGAAGGTGAGAATAAGGGGGACTCCGTCCTTGTTACGAATGGAGGAAGAGGGAGCAAGAGCGGAACTGCGCGATATCGAGGAGACACTAGTGAGAGCCTCATCTACATTGGTGGACGGGAACCCCTGTTTCCTAAAGAATGAGGACATCTCCGATGACCTGGTATGGAAAACCTCATCCTGGGTGCAGATGCGGCGTAGACGGAAGAATTGGGAGTGGGAGATAGAGTCTTTACAGGAAGCAGGGTGGGAAGAAGTGTAGTCTAGATAGCTATAGGAGTCAGTGGGTTTGTAATAGATGTCGGTCAATTGTCTGTCTCCTGTGATGGAGACGGTGAGATCTAGAAATTGTAGGGGGATGTCAGAGATGGTCCAAGTGAATTTGAGTGCAGGATGGAAATTAGTCGTGAAGGTGATGAAGTTGGTGAGTTCTGCATGGGTGCAGGAGGTGCACCGAGGCAGTCGTCAATGTAGCGGGGGTAGGCTTCGGGGATAGGGCCAGTGTGGGCCTGGAAAAGTGGCTTTGACGTACCCTACAAAGTGGCAGGCATAGCTGGGGCCCATGCGAGTGCCCATAGCTATGGTTTGGATTTGGAGGAAGTGGGAGGAGACGAAGGAGAAGTTGTTGAGGGTAAGGACCAGCTCTGCTAGGCGGTGGAGAGCAGTAGTTGACGGAAATTGGCTGGTTCTGCAATCGCGGAAGAAACGGAGGGCTTTAACAGAGGTGATCTTAAAAATCATGGCCAAATCATGTATTTTATCCACAGCTGAGATTCTTTTCAATGTCCTAGTGTGTGGTGGTGAAGGATGGGGGTGTGAAATCAGGCAGAAATGTGAGTCCATCTTTTTTTTAGAAAACGGAAGTCGCTAGATTAGTAGCATGTTAGTGTGGCTTTCACCTGTGCACACTACACATTATAAAAGTGTAGTCTCTTTTTTTTCTGATCACCTTTTTATCACCCTTTACTTTTTTTATATTTACACTCGTTATTATTTTTTGTATAACACATATTTGATTTTATATTATATATTATATAATCATGACTTCTATCTATTTTATATAATCAGATTAAATGGATATGGTTTAATGGAATTGGAAATTCGCATCGGATTGAAGTTGGGGTGTAATGTCGGGCTGGAGGAGCCAAGAAGGCTACTCCAAAAAAAGCCACCCTAACAATAAAATGCAAGATATGAATGTAAGGAATGGGGGTGATGGAATCACCTTCTGTAGTTGGAATGTTAAAGGAATCAATGAACCAATTAAAAGGGGAAAGGTATTAGCTCAGCTGAATAGATTGAAATCTGGAGTTACGTTTCTTCAAGAAACACATCTTAAAAAAGATGCTCAATATAGATTAACAGCTAAATGGATTTCAAAAGTATATCATTCTTCGTTTATACACAAATCTAGAGGGGTTGCAATAATTATTCGTAAAGGTATACCTTTTAAACTTAATTCGATAATAGAGGATAAGGAGGGTAGATATTTAATAATTACAGGGGAACTACATTTAAAAAAAGTAATTCTTATGAATATATATGCACCTAATTTTGATAATCCACTATTTTTTAAGAAAATATTTAATAGTATTCCTATATCCACCCAATATAATTTAATAATTGGAGGTGATTTAAACTGTACTTTAGATAATTATTTGGACAGATCTTCTACAAAAAGTAAGGCTCTTTCTAAATCAAGTAAGCTTATAAATTCTTTTATTAAGACATCGAATGTTAAAGATATTTGGAGATTGGATAATCCAACCGGACGGGAATATTCATTTTTCTCGCCGGTATTCGGAACCTACTCGAGGATAGATTATTTCTTAGTCGACTCATAATTACTCCCCTTTACGTATGATGCAAAGTATCATAATATTATTATCTCAGATCATGCTCCATTAACATTTAAGATAAAATTAAAAGATATAGTTAATAAAACTAATATTTGGAGATTCAACACACAGATATTAAACGATAAAGACTGCTGTAACTATGTGGAGAAACAGATTAAATTATTTTTTGAAACTAACGATAAACCCGAGACTTCCCCATTATTATTATGGGATACATTTAAAGCATTTATGCGCGGTGCAATAATATCAGCACAAGCTCATTTTAACAAAGTAAATCGAAAAATGGAGCAAAAGTTAGAAAAAGAGATAAAACAATTAGATAGTGAAAATATAATACATCCTTCTAAAGAGTTGAGTAATAAAATTGCTATATTAAAATATAGATTAAATAAAATTTACTCTGATCAAGTGATAAAACTATATCAACAAACTAAACAAGTTCATTTTGAATTTGGTGATAAACCTCAAAAATTATTAGCACGACAACTCAGAAGATTAGACGATGAAAAAACTATACATAGTATTAGATCGGTACAGGGAAATACGTTGACTATACCAAAAGACATTAATGACACATTTTTACAATATTATCATAATCTTTATTCATCTAAATTAACAGGGCAAACAGATGAAATGGAAACATTTCTAGAAAAATGTCATTTTAATAAGCTAGATTTTGAGAGTAGGCAATTATTAAATGCTGAAATATCGGTAATAGATATCGAAGAATCAATTGGATCGTTAAAAAATGGTAAAACAGCGGGCCCCGATGGCCTGAGTGCAGAATTTTATAAAAAATTTCATGATCTACTTTCATCAAGATTACAAACAGTGTATAGACACACCTATGAGTTAGGAAAGTTACCAGAGTCTTTAAATGAATCTACAATTACATTAATTCCTAAATTAGATAAGGATCTGGAAGATCCTGGATCATATCGAGCGATTGCCCTTTTAAATACTGATCAAAAAATATTAACTAAAGTACTGTCTCGGAGGCTAAGTTTAGTGATTTCCAAAATAATACATTATGATCAAACAGGTTTTATTCCAAAACGTTATTCATCACATAATCTTAGACGCTTGTTTAACATTATATACTCGAGAAGAAGGAGAGATATTGAATTAGCAGTTATATCGTTGGATGCTGAAAAAGCATTCGACCAGGTGGAATGGTCATATTTATTTAATATAATGGAAAAGTATCAACTGGGGGATGGATTTTGTAAATGGGTAAGAATATTATATTCTAACCCTACAGCAAGAATTTTAACTAATCAAATACTATCACCTAAATTTAGACTTTTTAGGGGATGCAGACAGGGATGTCCGTTATCCCCTTTATTATTTGCTTTGGTGATAGAACCTCTGGCCGAAAGAATCAGATCAGAACCCGAAATATATGGGTATAATACTGACACAACAAATAATAAGATATCTTTATATGCAGATGATATTCTGATTTATATTACTAAGCCGGAATGTAGTATTCCCAAGTTATTTAATGTTATAAATGAATTTAGCGTATTTTCAGGATATAGGATTAATTGGAATAAAAGTGACATTATGCCTATAACTGGTATAAATGTAAATATATTACAAAAATACCCACTAAAAATAGTTACAGATAAATTTAAATATTTAGGAATCAATGTGTCTAAATCCTATAAATTATTAATTAAAGCTAATTATTATCAATTATTAGAGAAACTTAAAAAAAACATTTCATATTGGAAAACACTCCCTATATCTATGATCGGTAGGATTAATGCTATAAAGATGATTTTTTTACCACAATTGTTATATTTATTTCAGGCAATTCCTTTTTTTCTCCCAAAAAGTTTTTTTAAAAAAATTGATACTATAGTTAATAATTTTGTCTGGGATTACAAAAGTCATAGAATAAGTAAAAAACACTTCTGTAAGTCTAAGATAAATGGAGGGCTGGCACTTCCAAATTTTCTATATTACTTTTGGGCAGTCCAGATTAAGAATATGAATTTTTGGTGGGTAAATATGGATGTTGAACCAATGTGGTTAAAAATGGAAAAGGAAGACTGTTTACCTTTCAATATAGAGTCGATTATTTTCGCACCAAAGGAAGTACAAAAAAAGACTTATAGGGACAACCCTATAATTCATAATAATAGGCGTATTTGGAAACAGATAGTTAAGACCCTATATCTGGATAATCTTTCTTTTAGGTTACCAATTAGGAATAACCCACTGTTTAAACCCTCAATCTTAGATGCGGGGTTTGGACTGTGGGAGGATTCAGGAATTAAAAGGATAGGACACCTTTATAGAAATGGAAATTTTTTATTATTTGAAGAGTTACAAGATATTTTTGGATTACCTTCACAACACCATTTTAGGTATTTACAAATTAGAGATTTTATTAAATGTAACACACAAGACTATAAAAAAAAAGAACCAGGCTTATTAGATGAGCTGTTTAATTTACATCCAAATACGGATAAGCTTATAGCTTATATATACAATATTATTTTAGATAAAGAGATCCCAACAACTGAAACATATCGTCAAGCATGGGAAAATGAAATTGGATTACCTATAACAAAAGAAACTTGGGAAGAATGCTTACAAAGAATACATTGGTGTTCTTTGAATGCCAGACATACACTGATACAATTTAAAGTTATATATAGATTACACTACTCGAAAACCAAATTAAAAAGTATTTTTCCTAGTCTCTCCTCTATTTGTGATAAATGTAAGAATCTTGAAGCAAATTTAATACATAGTTTGGTAACGTGTCCACGGTTGAATTATTATTGGATTGAAATTTTTAAAGTTATTTCGGAAGTTCTTAAGGTTGAACTCGACCCAGACCCAAAATTAATAATATTCGGAATCCCGGAGCCAAATTTGGTACTCACGGTTAATCAAAGAAATTTTTTTGATTACTGTTTAATAATAGGGAAAAAAATGATACTTAAATTTTGGAAGGGAACATTATCCCCAACAATTAAAATGTGGAAAGCAGAGATGTTGGAGACGTTGAATTTGGAAAGAATTAGATTTGTCCTTTTGGACAGGTATAATTCTTTTGAATCGATATGGTCTCCATATATACAGTATTTAGAAAAGTAGCTATTCTTGGAATCACGGCTCGACGGACACCCTACGGATCCGATGCGAATAACTTACTTATATTTGATATTATTGTGCATTTATTAGAGATATTTCTGAATGAAATAGTATTTCGTATAATGACTTTAGTTTTTGTTTATATATATGTAATATTTTTGTTTTTCAAATTTTCCCTTTTTATTTTCTTTTTATTTACGATTGAAGTATGTGGGAAGAATTTTTTATTCCTTTTTATTTCCTCTTTTTTCTTTTCTCTTTTATATATCTTTTTCTTTATTTCCAAAAAATAGAAGATATTAAGTATTGATATGTTATTTGTAGTAATATTGAATTAAGGTGTTAGTTTATAAAGTAAGCTTTACATTGTAAACGGTTTACTTCAAATAAAAAAATATTACAATCAGAAATGTGAGTCCAACTCAGCCCTGATATTGAAGTTTGGGGTGTCTTGGTTTGTTGCAGCTGTGTCTCCTATCGTAACAAGTTTGGAGTCATACAGGCCCTTCGGCTCAACTTGCCCACACTGACCAACGTGGCCCATCTACACTAGCCCCACCTGCCTGCATTTCGCACATATCCCTCTAAATCCATCCTATCCATGTATCTAACTAAATGCTTCTTAAACGTTGCAATGGTATCTGCCTCAACTACTGCCTCCGGCAGCTCGTTCCATGCACCCACCACCCACAGTGTCATACAGTGTGGAAACAGGCCCTTCGGCCCAACTTACCCACACTGGCCAACATGTCCCAGCTACACTAGTCCCACCTGCCCGCATTTGGTCCACTTCCCTCAAAACCTGTGCTTGCCCTTTGTGCAAAACAAAGTTGCCTCTCAGGTTCCTATTAAATCTCTCACCCCTCACCATTAAATCTCTGTGGCTAGTTCTCGATTTCTCCCACTCTGGGCAAAATACTCTGCCAAATCTATTCCTCTCATGATTTTGTACACCTCTCTAAGATCACCCCTCATTCTCCTGCGTTCCAAGGAATACAATTCTAGCCTGTTCAACTTATCCCAATAACTCAGGCCCTCGAGTCCTAGCAACATTCTCGTAAAACTTCCCTGCACCCTTTCCAGCTTGACAATCTTTCCTATGACCAAAATGTGGCCTCACCAACACCTTATATAACTGCAGCTACTCTTTTTTTAGAACCTAACTCTGCTCAGTTATTTTAAGATTCCTATTTGTATTTTCTATCATTCTCGTGTTTTTTTTAGCCTTGCAATATGTGCTTGCAACACAGTCAAGTCGGGTTTATTGTCAGATGCACAAGTTTGGTGAGGTGCCGCTACAATGAAAATCTTATAACTTGAATGGAATCTTGTGGGAGGGGGTTGATGAGACTATGGAGATCATTTTTAACATGTGATTTGTGCAGACTCACATGTAAATAGTTGAATGATGGTCAGCGTGGACTTGATCAGCTGAAGGATCTGTTTTCATGCTGTGTATCTCTCTGACTGGCTAGGTTAAATTATGTGAGGTGGCCAGTGTTAGTGATAGGTATTTTTTTAAACAGGTTTTATAACAACATGGCTTCAAAACTTCATTTGTGAAAATATATGTGTTACAAATGTCTCAATCTCCTACTCTGCCTTGAATGCAGTAAGTACATGGATTGTTTTAGTTCACCTGGTCATTTTCACATTTCACAAGTGGCCTGATGAAGGCATGTTTGCTGTAATTTGTTTTTACTTTGGCAATGAGCAATTTCAAAAAGTACTTGTTTGATGGTAAACTGCTTTAGGGCAAAAGGAGTTGCAAAGATTTGTCCTGAGGCATCCTGAGTTCTTTAAATTTAATCTTCAGCTTGCATACATTTCAGAGCTTACCATAAACCTGCAGAATAATAGAGCATCACTGTTTCACAATGGCAGACTAGTTTATATGTGTTGAGGACCATGATTCTTTATAAGTGCACTTAAGTACATTCTTGTACAATAATGGACAGTTAGATTTTTGCTGGCCTCTTTTTTTCTGTGCTTAAATCCTTCAAGTTTTCCATGCATCAACAATATTTGAGGGACAATTGGGAATGTACGTGGATGGAATTATACACAGTGCTGGAATAACTCAGTGGGCCAGACACCATCTGTAGTGGGAATATTACAGATGACGTTTCTGTCAGAACTCTTCAAATTGATTGAAGTAGGGGGAGAAGAATGCTGGAAAATAGAGATGGGCAGGACACAGCGTAGTGATAGATGCACGTTGGGAGGTTTGATTGGCAGATTGGTGGAGTAAGGTACAAAGGTTTGAAGCAAAATAAAGAGAAAATGGTATCAGTAAAAGGGAGGAAGAATGAAATGTAAATCCGCAGAGGGATGTGGGTGGAAGGAGATGGATCAATATGTTGCCTTGGCAGAAGTCTTGGATCAATCGATCATTGGACTTGACTATTCACACAATTGTGTCTGTGTCACGTCTTGTACTTGGTTGGATACTCAAATATATCATACTTCACCATAAACCTCAAATAATTGGCTTGGTTTCTTCTTCCATTGCCCACCCTGTGCTTTTATTTGTTACACCAAAATTCCATGTGAAGATGAAACCATTTGTAAAGGTTTTGTAATCTGCTAAATCTTTTACATCCCCTTTATTATTTATACAACTTTTCACCCATCTCTTTTTCCAAATCATTAGCTTGCTGGTGCTTTTGATGTAACTGCTACTGTTATGTCAAGGTATCATAATCAAGCTTACTTTGTTTTGAAGTAGAACTTTTAATAAACATTTAGAAAACCTTGGTTAAAGTACACCATTGCAGTTCCTTAATTAATTTCTCTTGCAACAGGCGTTTTAAAGTTTATCCTGAGTTAAATGCTTAGTTCTTTACTAAATTATTTACTAAATGTTGTAATAACATTGCATGACCCATTTTATAACACAATGTTTATGATATGTTAGTAGGCTGTTTGAATATTTTATAATTGTGATCCTGTAATTTTGATATGTAGCCAATGATTAGATAAGATTAACTACATTTGAGGTGAAATAGAACACTGGAGATTATGAAATAGAAAATACTGAAGATATTTAAGTCGGGCAACATCCATGCAGAAGAAAACAGAGCTAACCTTTCAACTCGCTGGTCTTTTATGATAATGAAAAAGTAAAAATATAAATGTTGCAGAGGTGAGGGGAGAGGGAGGATAAAGCATAAGGGATAGGTCAGACACCAATGTTGTCTGATAGACACCTAGATAGTCAGATCTCTGCCCCCCCCACCCCTGGAGCAGTAATTTCAAAGGCTAGAGGGCATAGCTTTAGGGTCAGAGGGGCAACGTTTAAAGGAGATGTGCAGGGCAGGCATTTTTACTCAGAAAATGATGGGTGCCTGGAATGCGCTGCCAGGAGTGGTGGTAGAAGCAAATGCGATAGTGGCTGTTGAAGTCTTTTAGATAGGCACAGATATGCAAGGAATGGAGGGGTGCGGATTATGTGCAGGCAAAGATTAGTGTAACTTTGGTAGAAACATTGTGGGTAAAGGGTCTGTTCCCCTGCTGTATGTACTGCACCTATGGTCTGTGTTCTAAGAGGAGATGATTGCTTTTTTTCATAATTAAACTGTCTGGAGGAGTGTTAAGGGGCTGTCCCACTGTGGCGACCTAATCCACGAGTTCTGGCGAGTTTGCCTCGACTCATACTCGCAGCATGGTCGACACGAGGTCCTAGGAGGTCTTTGTAACTCTCCTTCATGCTCGAGAGTAGTCCCTGAGAGTAGTCCGCGTAATTGAGGCCTCAGCTAGGTCGCGGCATATTTTTCAACATGTTGAAAAATGCCCGCGAGTAAAAAAAGGTCGCCATAGAAAAAAACTATACTTTTTTTAGATGCCGACTTACTACGACCTACTTCGACTAAACCTAGGTGTAGGTTTAGTCGAAGTAGGTCGTAGTAAGTCGGCATGTTATTCGTAGGTAATCGAGGTTAGTCTAAGGTAATCGGAGGTAGTCGAAGGTAGTCGTAGATTGTCTTCAACATAGTCGAAGGGAGGTCGAAGGAGGTCGTCTTCACTCTCCACAATTCGGTGTCCAATTTTGTCGAAACTAGTCTTCAACAGTTGAAGGAGGTCGAAGGAGGTGTTCAATATGACATTTTTCCAAACGCTCCTAAACTCTTCTAAACTCGCCAATTAGGCGCCGCAGTGGGACAGCCCTTTTAATACAATGATGAGTGCAGTAGACAGGAAAAAAGTAGTGTCGGGGAGTGTAATAGTGGTAATAGTCAGCAGATCAGGCTGAGAAAAATAGGCCAACATCACACGTAAATGACACGCATGGGAATTGGTCTGTTCTGACAAAATCAGGAAATGTTCGAATTCTTTTTTGAGCTTTGAGAGTTGCATCAGTCAAAAGATGAAATGCAGTTCCTCGTGTCTATATCGGACTAAGTTAGAACAGCTGAGAAGCCCCAAAGAACAGGGATCAAAGGGCCAAGGTACAGGCGACACAGTGGCACACCTTGTATAGTCTCGCATCGCCAAAAACCTGGGCCGATCCTGACCTCTGGTGCTGTCTGTGTGGAGCTTGCATGTTCTCCCTGAGATGGTGTGAGTTTCTTCTGGGCACTCTGTTTTCATTCCATATCCCAAAGATATGATTTCTAGGCTAATTGGAAGCTGTAAATTGCCCCTAGTGTGCAGGGACTGAACATGAAAGTGAGATAACGTCGACGCTTTTATTTCCATGAAGCAGAAGGGTTGCCCTCACCATCCTCCCGTTGCAATAACATGGGTCATTCAGGAAATGGGACCACCGATTGTGAATTGTTTACATAACTCTTATTATATAAGACAGGGAGTATCTTCTGAATTACTTGATGCTGTGAGTCCTAAATTTAATTTCCCTTTATCATTTCCCATACTTGACTGCACTTTGATTTTATTTCTTTATTCTGTTGTAATTTCCCAGGAGCTGCCTGTCCAGATTGAAAAGTCAAAATTTCACAATGTTAGTATTTATGGAGCAATTACTTGTGTTCATCCACTCTTAGACATTTCCCTTGTGAGTCAGTAACCATAGACCAGAGGTGAACTCTTATCAGGACATGATTAGAATGACTTGAGGGCAGCACAGCTGTAAAGTTGCTGCTTCACAGCGCTAGAGACCTGGGTTCGATCCTGACTACGGGTGTTATCTGTGCTGATGTTGCACGTTTTCCCTGTGACTGTGTGGGTTTTCTCTGGGCAGGTTTGTAGATTAATTGGCTTCTGTAAATTTTCGCCAGTGTGTAGAAGGAGAAAGTGGGATAACATAGAGCTACAGGTTGGAGTGGACTCGATGATAATTCTGAGCTGTACCTCCTTTAGTTTTATTGTCCTTGGTTTAAGGGAACAGAAATGAATTCAACATTACTCATTAGCTTGTGATAAATTCTTTGAAGTATGTAGAACTGGTAGATTTCGACCACATTTATATGTACGTTCAGATGCAGAGTAAACCACCTCGTTCCTTATTAGACAACACGGCCGTGCAGCAGGTTGAGCTGCTATCTCACAGCTCCAGTGACCCGGGTTCAATCCTGACCTTCGATGCTGTCTATGTAGAGTTTGCATGTTCTCCCTGTGACTGCATGGCTTTCCTCCAGTGTCCTTGTGCGTTCCAGAAATATTGTGGTTGATATGTTAATCGGCCACTGGAAAATGCATCTCGTGTTTTAGTGAGGGGTAGATTTTTAGGGCAAGTAGGGCCAAGAGTGAATTGACAGAGTACAATAAGTGTAAAAATGGTTGACCAGTTGAGCCCAAGGGCCTGTTTCTACGCTGTATCTCTCTGACTACTTGGTAGCATCGTGATGCTGCTGTCTCAGATCCAGTGACCTGGATTTGGTCTGGAACGCTGGTGCTGTTTGTGTGAAGTTTGGACCTTTTCCTTCGACCGCATGAGATGTCACAGGTGATCCCACATTCCAAAGGCGTTCAATGGCTGTTGCAAATAAACTGTGGTGTTGGTGGTTATTAGGACAGCCTGGGCACATATGCTTGGCATGAGAAAGACAATAGATCAGAGATGAGTAAGTGTGGAAATGGAATTGCTCTGGGAGTTGCCATAGACACCTCCAAATGGCAGCCTCAGATGCCAAAAGAAAATATGAAAGACAAATTTTACTGGAGCACCAAATTAGTATGGTATTTGTGAGAATGCCTAGCACCGATACCTCACATTAATGTTGGAAATAAATTTGGTATCATCTATTTGGGATCCCAGTTAGCAAAAGCTGACAGGCAATACAGTAAAACTTTTATTTATTGGAAAAGGGAAAGAATTGTAGTCAAAAGGACACATGGTGCTGGAGAAACTCAACAGATCAGGCAGTATCTCAGGAGAACATGAATACGTTAATTTTTGCGTCGAGACCTGGAATGTCACCAATCCGCGTTATGCAGAGATTGGTGGATAACTCTGGATCCAACTATATCATTACCTCTGTGATCTCCTACAATTTCCTGAGAGCTGAGTCTCAATTCTGTTCTCATACATTTGGACAGGACGGGTGTGGAGGGATATGGACCAAGCGCAGGTAAGTAGGACTAGTGTAGCTGGGACATTGTTGGCAGGTGTGGGCAAGTTGGGCTGAAGGGCCTGTTTCCACCCTGTATCACTCTTATGACATTTTAATCACTTCAATTAATTAACTATTTGGTGCTGATTACATGCCCACCATATCTTCAGCTGTGCAGGTGTTATGTCTGGAACCCTTTATAAGCTTCTCCATCACGATATTATATTTTAACAACATAATCAAGGACTATTTTCACCTGGTCATTCCCTCTTTCCCATCCCATTGGGCTGAAGATACAAAAGCTTGAAAGCACACATCACCAGATTCAGGTACAGCTTCTTTCAGGTTGTTATCAGGCCCTCCCATGAACTCGGGGTGTAGTCCTGATCTTCCAACCTAGCTTATAACGTCCATTGCAGATTTGTATCTGTACTTTCTCTACAACTGTAATGCTGCAACGCTTTAACACTATATTCTGCACTCGGATATTTTGTTCTTTGCACCACCTGCTATACTTGTGTATGGCTTGATTGCACCCATATACAGTGTGATTTGACTGGATAGCAAGCAAATAAGGTTTTTTACAGTATCTAGGTGTAGGTGCCAATACCAACAAGATGCAAGTTAAAATCAGACTCCTCTCCAAGTTACTTCTTGTCTGTAAGACCTCAGCATGTGGTTCATCTGTGAAGTACCATGAGATGCCTCATTATATTCTGTAAATTTAACTTGCTCAAATATTGTTTGTAGATCAGCTGGTGTCATTGCATTTATGTTGTTGAGAATACCACATTGATACTGGAAGACTTTAGCACGCAGAGATTGTTAGGTAGATTGCGTAGGAAAGAACTGCAGATGCTGGTTTAAATCGCAGGTAGACACAAAATGCTGAAGTAACTCAGCGGGACAGGCAGCATCTCTGGAGAGAAGGAATGTGTAACGTTTCGGGTCGAGACCCTTCTTCAGACTCTTGTTCGGTAGATTGTTACGTAGGTATGTTTTTCATTATGTTACTCTGATCATCTGAGGGTGAACACTGTGTGCAACAGCTGAAAAAGTTTGCTGGGGAAAATGCTGGTGTCCGTAACAAAGGAATCTGAAGGAGGGTGTTTCTGGGTTGGAAGAGAGGGTTGCCATAGTGACATGTATTTGACACACATGGTGGTGAGTGAATGCACATTTGTCCAATGAATGGTGAAGTTTTAAATGACACAAAGCTGTTCACTGTACAGAAGAGTGGTGGGCGTGACATTTCACAAGATGATGTGAAGGTGCTTACAGTTTGATGTATGTTTAGTTTGGAGCTGTGATGAAAGTCAAAAAGCCCAGTTGTTGTAAATTTAGTTGTTGAGATGTTGTCAAGTGTTGTACTGTATTTTTTGAAGTTGTCACTAAAAGCAAATGTTTGCAGATCCTGCAAACCTGATATAGAAATGCTAGAAATACTCAGCGTCTGTGGAGAAAGAAAGAAAATGAAGTTTGGGCCAATGTCTTTGCATCAGAAGAGAAGCCACTGTTGTAACACAGTTGGCTGACATGCTGCTTGCAAACTGTTCTAGACCAAACATTTGGTCATCTGTCCAAATATCTCCAATTGTGGATCAAAGCCAGATTCTGACTGTTGAAGGTCATATTACATTTTATTACATTTTTATCACTGTTTAAAAGAAAAATGTCTGACTGATTGGGATGTTCTTCACTGGATGCCTTCTGCACAAAACTAAACGGGGGTTCGAACCAATTTTTAAAAACACACCTCTTTTACATTTTGGGAGCCATGATTACAAAGTACTTAAACTGGAATAATCCTGTACATCATTCAGAATGTACTGTCCTTTGTGTTAAATGATGATCTTTTACTCTGTCAGCCAATTTCCTCATCCTGAGCTTTTGGTGACTACCAATGTAATATTTGAAAGAATAACTGAGTGGATAGGAAACAACGGATAGGAACGGTATGGAAGGTATATGTGGCCAAACACGGGAAAGTGGGACTAATGTAAATGGGGCATCTTGATCTGCGTGGGCAAGTTGAGCTGAAGGGCCTGCTTCCATGCTGTGTCCTTCATTTGGGACAAAGCATGCTCTTGTTGAGAGTGTGCAGGTTGTCAAGTACGTTACTTTGGGCATTCAACAATGGCTAACACCATTTGACCAATTTCTCCATTTATTTCAAAATTCATTGCTTTGAACAAAGAAAGCATTACTGTAAATTACTATCACATTGTAATCCATCCCTATTGCTGCTGTTTTTTATTTCTAGCAGTTGACTTAAACGATCATCCCAACAAATTTAAGAGGCGCTAGACCAATTTATAACAAGAAGATTTCAGTACAGGAGTAAATAGGTTCTTCTGCAGTTGTATAGGGCTCTGGTGAGACCACATCTGGAGTATTGTGTACAGTTTTGGTCTCCTAATTTGAGGAAGGACATCCTTGTGATTGAGGCAGTGCAGCGAAGGTTCACGTGATTGATCCCTGGGATGGCGGGACTGTCATATGAGGAAAGATTGAAAAGACTAGGCTTGTATTCACTGGAGTTTAGAAGGATGAGGGGATATCTTATAGAAACAAATAAAATTATAAAAGGACTGGACAAGCTAGATGCAGGAAAAATGTTCCCAATGTTGGGTGAGTCCAGAACCAGGGGTCACAGTCTTAGAATAAAGGGGAGGTCATTTAAGACTGAGGTGAGAAAAAACTTTTTTATCCAGGAGTTGTGAATTTATGGAATTCCCTGCCACAGAGGGCAGTGGAGGCCAAATCTCTGGATGGATTTAAGAGAGAGTTGGATAGAGCTCTGGGGGCTAGTGGAGTCAAGGGATATGGGGAGAAGGCAGGCACGGGTTATTGAAAGCAAATGATCAGCCATGATCAGAATGAATGGCGGTGCTGGCTCGTGGGGCCGAATGGCCTCCTCCTGCACCTATTTTCGCGCCCTGTCCACTCGCGCATAGCCCCCAACTCGCAGGTGCGGCTGGAGAGGGAGGAGGGTAGAGGGCAGGAATAGAGAGAGAGGGCAGAGGTAGGGGGCAGAGGCAGAGAGCGGCAGCAACCTCCCCACCATGCACTGACACGAGGACCCCGAGCAAGGCGGTGGGCGGGCAGGGGAGCGTTGACCAAAGAACCGCGAGTTGGGCCATCGCAGTCTTCAGCTATGATCTTTGGTCTTCAGTCCAGGGCCCAACCATCTCCCGCTGCGTCTTTTGAATAATGGGGGTGAGAAGGGGGGGTTGAGGGGGGTGACGTCACTCACAGTGCAAGGAATAAGGCATGCAGACCCATTGTGACGTCATCAGCGAAAGACAGTAGTTTTCAAATTCAAAGCTTTGTCCGTTTTTTGAACATTTTCATGCATAACTCGAGAAATAAAGCGTGATATTTTCAGATAAGGCGATTTTGAACTCCACGGGAAAAATGTCTACCGGAATATGTAAAACGTTTTACTGTTACCGCATTGTTTTTTTGAGAAGATGTGATTATACACAGAAATCCACATATAAGATGAGAGTTTTTATAAGTATAGAGATAAATGTGAAATTCTATTGTCTGGGTTTCTAGGGCGTCAACCGTTGTCTTGGGAATTTCATTGAGTAATTATGGTTGGTAAAGCTCAGAAAAACCAAACTATAAAAATGTTCTATGGGATGCTGCACTGTTGGGAGTACTATCTATCGGATGAAGTGTAAAGGAGAACCCATGGCAAGTTTTGAAGTTCTCGCTCGACCCAAGTACATGGACTAATGATCTGCTTATTGCTGTAGCGATCTAATCTCTCAAAATTGGTTGTTGCATTTGATAATTTATAGCAGCTAGACAACTTCAAAAGATGCACTATTGACTTTTGAGCAGCGTCAGTATAAATGTAACCCTTTGCTGCCACCTCTTGCACAGTTGCTCCTCTCATTTCAATCTGGTGCTACCCTTCTCCCTGGTCTCCTTCCCTTCCCGCACCCCCACCAGGAGAACAATCCAACCCTTCTAGATATTCTTCATTCTAAACTACCTTTACAGCTTTCCTTAGTGTGTTGCAGAGTCATTCCCAATACTTCAGCAAGGTCTGTTTTTATATGCCTTGCCTGTGTTTATAATCTGAAGTAAGCTGCATTTTTCTTTGTCAGCTTTTGATGTCCTATTTCATAGATTTTGTGTTTATGATCATTCGAGCCTCCATCCTCATCCATGCTTTTCAGTACGATCTCATTTGCAATGAACTGTACCTACACTGCTTTGACCAGATGTACATCACTTCACAGAATTTAAGTGATGTACATCTGAAAGCTCTGAATTATGTCCATTTGAGCCTACGGTCTGTCATTCTGAAACCCATGACTAAACTTCCTCACTGTGAACTACTTTGCCAGCTTTTGCCACGTACAGACTACTGCTGACAACCAAGCCTGGACTATTTAGAAATATTGGAAGGAGTTAGTAGTTTAAAAAACTGAAAGGAATGAACAGTATCTTCCTGTTTCTAGACCTGCTTTATATCTCGACCATTTTAGCTCGATAATTTAATATGAATCACATTTTTCAATGTCACGCTATGTGCCGTATGCTCGTGACACAAATGTAAAAGAAAGTGCTTGTGGTGCCATTGTAAAACCTGAATGTTATCTGCATGCTGTTTAAAAAATCTACAATTATACAACTGGCAAATGGGGTTAGAGTGGGGCAATAGGGCCACATGGAAAGCTTGAAATTAAAGATACCAAAAGAATGCAATGGGCATGAAAAACTATCTTCTGTGCTGTACTGTTAATATTCCAGTTGCTTCATAATCTTTGTCTTTAATGTTTCTTATTTTTAAACTCATCTTCATTGACGTTTCTACGAATGTCAATACTTGTAAGAATTTTTTTTGATCTGTGCTTGTGGGCAAATTGTCCTGAATTTTCTTAGTGGGTGGAACAGTAGATGGGCCCATTTTGAATATTTCATTTCCAGTTCCATCTGGGCTGCTAAAGGCACAAAGAAGAAATGCTTGACAGATGGCTATAGGAGCAGCTGGTAGCTTTCTGTGGAGGGAGAGAAAAGGGAAAAGGAAATGCTTGATGCATCTGATGTTAGATTATACCACCTTCCCTTCTGCTTGGAGTAATTGCAGTCACAAATGCAGAACCAAGGAGGCCGGTGGTGGTGGCCGGCTGTTCCAGACGTCATGACCTACACAGTAGCTCACTTGCGAGTCAGCAACTGCCGGAGAGGTGATTGAAATTTGTCGCTAAGCCCGCCTGTGATTTTAGTGTCTGAACGGAGAGGTTAGGCAGCTCGGGAACTGAAAGCTCTGAAGGCGGCTAAACGATGCAGTGGTTTGCTGCAGGGCTCCTGGAGCTCATAAATAAGGCAGGGAAATAATGAGTATGATCGTGGAGATGCTGAGATTCAAAAGTGATGCCCGAGGATACTGCAAGTGCTGCATTCTTTCCACAAGTGCGACTGTACTGGGTTTTACATTGGTCTTGCATTCAGAAATCCTTCTCCTGCTGTTTTGTTCCAGTGGCATCGAGGTATGTGCAATTATTTGTGGAAGGGAATATTGTCTAATATTGATCTGGAATTGGAAATAAAACTTGAGCACTAATTCCTGTATGTAGCGGATTATTAAGAGGATTCAGTAAACTTGTTTACATGAAATAGAGACAGCTTAATCAGTTATTCAGGCATTGACTGGATTGCTGTATTATGAATGAAGAATCCTAAATCCTTCGTTTAATTAGAATGCTAGGCTGAAGACTCAACCCCCCCAGGTCATATTCTATTGGTTTTAGTCGTCTGATTTGATCATCACGAACAAGCAGTGCATCTAGAAGCAAGTAGTTTTTTGGGTCATTTGCTTCCCTTTTCCTCTGCTGATTTGCGCTTGTATACTGCTATACTTCCAGGCGGAAACTAGGTTTTGTTTTATTTTCAGCAGATGTCCACTATAATATATCATCTGGTAGAAGAAGGTTGCATTTGTAGGTCTGACTGCCCAAACGTGGCTGAAGTGATGCTTGTTTTGGCTAATAAGGGAGTGTTAACACCCTTCAAATGACTGTTAACACCCTTCAAATTTACGGCATAATATTTTTGTAGATAATTGAATTTTATTTGATATTAATTTAAGATTGTACTATTAGGAAAAAATAATAATAGTTTTGTTTCGTTTGCTCATTACTGTTTGTTCTGAACCATTACCTGACCCAGCAGTCATTAATCAGTTTGTTGGCAAATAGCATTTAGATAGCCTATTTATTTAATGCTTGGCAGCATCATGAAATGTAGCAGCTAGCTGCACCATTTACATTTCAAAGGTGTCTACTTTCTGAACCTTCCCTGGACCATAATGCCCTCCATAATGTTTGGGACAAACATCCATCATTTATTTATTTGCCTCTGTACTCCACAATTTGATTAAAGGGTATTTAAACCACATGTGGTTAAAGTGCACATTGTCAGATTTAATTAAAGGGTATTTTTATACATTTTGGTTTCACCATGTAGAAGTTACAGCTGTGTTTAGACATAGTCCCCCCATTTCAGGGCACCATGATGTTTGCGACCCATGGCTTCACAGGTCTTTGTAATTGCTCAGGCGTGTTTTAATGCCTCCTAATGCAGGTATACGAAAGTTCTCAGCACCTAATCTTTCCTCCAGTCTTTCCTTCACCTTTGGAAACTTTTATTGCTGTTTATCAACACGAGGACCAACGTTGTGCCAATGAAAGTCAAAGAAGCCATTATGAGACTGGGAAACAAGAATAAAACTGTTAGAGACATCAGCCAAACCTTAGGTTTACCAAAATCAATTGTTTGGAACATCATTAAGAAGAAAGAGAGCACTGGTGAGCTTACTAATCGCAAAGGGATTGGCAGGTCAAGGAAGACCTCCACAACTGAATTCTCTCCATAATAAAGAAAAATCCCCAAATACCTGTCCGACAGATCAGAAACACTCTTCGGGAGTCGGGTATGGATTTGTCATTGACCACTGTCTGCAGAAGACTACATGAACAGAAATACAGAGGGTACACTGCAAGATGCGAATCACTGGTTAGCAGCAAAAATAAGATGGCCGGGTTACAATTTGCCAAGAACTACATAAAGGAGCAACCGTAGTTCTGGAAAAGGGTCTTGTAGACAGATGAGACAAAGATTAACTTATATCAGAGTGATGGCAAGAGCAAAGTAAAGGGCCTGTCCCACGATGCAAGTTCATCCAAGAGCTCTCCCGAGTTTAAAAAAAAAATCAAACTCGTGGTAAGTACGTAGCGGGTATGTTGGAGCTCGTGGATGTCTCGTATCGGCTTGTAATGCTGACGGCAGGTACTCGGGAAACGCGTAATCTCGTGAAGTTTTTTCAACAGTGTGAAACATTTCCAAGAGTAAAAGAAATACTTGTGATGCGGTACCATGAGCTTGATTTATTTATTTTTTAACTCGAGAGAGCTCTTGGGTGAACTCGCATCGTGGGGCAGGCCCTTAAGGAGGAGGAAAGAACTGCCCAAGATCCAAAGCATACCACCTCATCTGTGAAACACGGTGGTGGGGGTGTTATTGCCTGGGCATGTATGGCTGCTGAAGGTACTGACTCGCTTATCTTCATTGATGATGATACAACTGCTGATGGTAATAGCATAATGAATTCTGAAGTGTAAGGACACATCCTATCTGCTCAAGTTCAAACAAATGCCTCAAAACCTATTGGCCGGTGGTTCATTCTACAGCAAGACAATGATCCCAAACATTACTGCTAAAGCAACAAAGGAGTTTTCAAAGCTACAAAATGGTCATTTCTTGAGTGGCTAAGTCAATTACCAGATCTGAACCCAATTGAATATGGTGAAGAGAAAACTGAAGGGGACTAGGCCCCCAAAACAAGCATAACCTAAAAATGGCTGCAATACTGGTCTGGCAGAGCATCACCAGAGAAGATGCCCAGCAACTGGTGATGTCCATGAATCACAGACTTCAAGCAGTCATTGGAGTCAAAGGATATGCAACAAAATACTAAATATGACTACTTTCATTTACATAACATTGCTGTGCCCCAAACATTATGGTGCCCTGAAATTTGGGGGGGGATTGGGGGGGGGGGGAGACTATGTATAAACACTGCTGGAATTTCTGCAAGGTGAAACCAAACCATATAAAGATGGCCTTTATTAAAATCTGACAATGTGCACTTTAACCACATGTAGGTTTTTTTTTTAATTACTAATCTCAAATTGTGAAGTACAGAGGCAAATAAATAAATGACGGGTTTATGTCCCAAACATTATGGAGGGCACTGTACTTCCAAGATTTCTGAGCAGCTTATAACACCTTTGTGCCACAGAGCTACTACACTCCAAACTCTCCCAGTTTACTGTGCCTGAACTCTTCTGTCAGTCGATCACCAACTTCTTGACAGTTAGGAGGCAGCATGTGAAGCTGGGAAAGCACATCTCTGACCCGCTGACCCTACAGCATAGGAGCACCGCAAGGCTGCATACTCTCTCCCCTGCTTTACTCTCTCTACACCAACAACTGGACCTCCGCTGACTCCTTTGTCAAGCTTCCCAAGTTTGCAAGTAAGAGACAACCCTGAATGGACTGATCCAGGATGGGGAGGAATCTGCCTACAGACAGAAAGTGACACAGCTGGGTGTCCTGGTGCCATCGCAACAACCTGGAGCTCAATGCTCTTAAGACGGTGGAATTGATTGTAGACTTTAGGAGAGATCCCTCTCCGCTCCGCCCACACCATCAACCACACTACAGGCACATCTGTGGAGTCATTAAAGTTCCCTGGAAGCATCATCTCCAGTGACCTTAAATGGGAGGCCACCATTGACTACACCATTAACTACGGAAAGAAGATATGAGCAGTTCAGTCTGACTTCAGTTATGACAAAATTAAACAATTTATAGCTGGTTTCCACTATTAAATCAAGGTAATAGTGTAAATAACCAGTTGCCTCAAGGTTTATGTTCTCAACATTTTCAATATGATTTTGGCTGGTCCAGGTCCAACACTGATTTTCCGGCAACCTTGGTTCCAGAGCCTTGCTGGATTTTATTTAATATTTGCACAATGCCAGAACTTTTTTTCTTTTTCTTCAGTACATGATATGGTTTTTCAGGCTGACACTTGCTCATTATAGGTCTGTATGTGATTACCAACATGCCTTTCCCTATAGTAGAGTTGGACACATCCTGTGGACTGTCCTCAGAATTCTTACTGACCCGATTATGCGGCAAACACATCGATACAGCATGAACAGACTTTGCTGAATTTGCAATACTGTGTTTTTTGGGCATCACTCAAGGCATAGTGCGAGGAAGGACATACAGAGTGGTATATAACTAGTGCACAGCAATGAGTGCTTATCTCAGTATTTGTGTACTGCAGGAATGACCCCTTACCTTTTCTGCTTTCATCAGCATAGCATTGTATTGCAAAACGTGACGTGTTGGAGGAACTCAGGGAGTCAGACAACGTTTTGAGTCGACACTGATCGGGGGGGGAGGGGGGGAATGGGGGAGAACCTTGCAAAAGCATGTTGCTTTTTCACAAGCTTCTTTAGTATCGTCTTAAATTAAGTTCTGCATTTTCACAATTTTCAGAGTAAAGAATTGAAAAACAAAAAAACTACAGGTGCTGAATATGCTCAGCAGCTCAGGGAGCATTGTTGAGAGAAACAAACTAAAATCTCAAGGCAACCATCCTTCATTTGAATTCATAGTAAGAAAACAAGCATGTTTGAAGTTTTGTCACCTGGATAAACTTGTCCCATTCATACCGCAGGCAATTCTTTCTTGTTCTTTGGTTTATTATTGTCACGTATACTGAGATATATTGAACCATTTTGTTTGCATGCCATCCAGGCAAATCATACCATGTGTAAGTACATCCAGATAATGTAAGAGAGAAAAAGAAAAGGAATGCAGAATATAGTGTTTCGCAGAAAGCGCAGATTTTTCTAAAGTGATGCATCGCAATGAAGTAGATTGGGAGATCAGGAAATTATCTTTTGCCCAAGAGAGACCATTCAAGAGTCTGATAAGAACAAAATGCTGTGGTTGAATCTGACGGAACATTGCTTTAATATCTTCCGGAGAGGGAAAAAGAGAGAATGATTGGGATGTGAGCCTTTATTATGTTAACTGCTTTCTCGAGGCAGTGTGAAATATAAATAGAGTTGATTGGGGGGGGGGGGGTGCTGATTTGCAGGATGGACTGGACGGCGTTCAGGACTGCAATTAGTTGTACTCTTGCAAGGGGCAATTGCTGTGCCAAGTTGTGATGCATTTGGTTAATATGCATTTAATGGTTCTGCTGTTGAAATTGGTGTTGTTGGAGACATGCTAACTTTCCTAAGTCTGAGGAAGTGGAGGCGTTGGTGTGTTTTCTTGGGTGTAGTGTCAGTATGGCTGGACCATACTAATTGTTGGTGATATTTACACCATGGAACTTGAAGCTCTTGACCATCTCCAGGTTAGCACCATTGATACAGACTGGGGTGTGTGTGCTCCACCCCACATCCTGAAGCCAGTGACCAGTCCCTTTGTTTTATTGACATTGAGGGAGAGGTTGTTGCCCTGACACCATGCTACTAAATTCTCTTATATCCTTCCTGTATGTCTCATCATTGTTTGAGATCCTGCTTAGTAGGATAGTGTAATCTGCAAATCGGAGGTTTTGATTAATATTGCATCTCAAAGAAAGCATTCTGAAGAAGGGCCTCGACCCGAAACGTCACCATTCCTTCTCTCCAGAGATGCTGCCTGTGCCGCTGAGTTATTCCACCATTATCTTGTCTATCTTCGGTGTAAACCAGCATCTGCAGTTCCTTCCTATACATTAAATATTGTATACATTGACGTCGTGTGAGTTATCGCAAGGCAAGAATTTATTGCTCCTCCATATTTGTCTTGGAGAAGTGGTGATAATAAGGAATCTTGAACTGATGTCGTTTTTCCAGTGAAGCTACACCTCCACTGTTGAGGGACATGGAATTCCTGTATTCAGATTAATTAATGAAGGAATGTTGACTTAAAGATGACATTCCCTCAAGCCTTGTTCTTCCATGTGGCAGAAGTTACCAATTGAGTGGTGCTGTTGAAGAAGTCTTGACACCGAAATGATAATGTATTCAGTGCTTAGCATCATACAAAATTGCTGATTGCTTCTATCTTGGATGGTTTAAGTTTAATGTGTCATTAATCCCTCAGTGACTCAGTGGAGGAAGTGGGTTGGCTTTGGAGAATCGGAGATGAGTCACTTCCCACATGATATTAAAATTCTGACACACTATGGAGCTGGGCCAGTTGGTTTCTAGTCAGTGTGACATTGGGATGTTGTCATAATGATGCCATTGAATCACAAAATTGATGGTTAGGTTCTCTTAATGTCACACAATGTGGTGGAAACTTTCCTTGGTAATTGAGGGCCAAGTCATACCATTGCATTAGATAGTGTTGATAGAGGGAGTAGATGGGGTGTCATTCAGTTGTCTTGTTTTGTCCTGTATATTGCACATGTTGGAACTGAATTAATCCAAAAATGAGAATATTCTCAAAGATATCTGACTTGTGCCTTGTAGCTGTCATAGCAAACATCTATAAATCTACGGGCAATGCTCGAGAACTTGAAAAATGTGTATAGGTGGTCATGAACTGAAACATTCACAGATGCAGGCTGACCATTTCCAGAGTTTTCTGTTCTAATTCAGATTATAGGTTTTTGTTTTGGTTTGAGCAGTAATGGAAGGTTGTTTTTCAGACTCTTGCTAAGACCACTGTTCATATTACATATTAATGACCCAAATGCACGTGGCACATTTTACATATTTGCAGTTGATACAAATACGAATAGAGTGGTGAAATAGGTCGTTGCAAAGCAATTAACATTTATTGTTGAGAGTTGTGAATTATTAGAAAGGGAAGAATGAGAGGAGGCAATATAAACTGGAGGACATAATTCTAAGAGGTGTGATAACTGGTGTGGGAGTATAATTACATAATTTATGAAAGTGGAGGGTCAGTTTGAGAAAGCGGTTAAAACGTAAAGAATTACTATATTTTGAGTAGAAAAGCAAGAAAATCCTAATGAACCTTTTTAAAATGGTGGTTTAGACACAGCAGGAGTATGGATCGATTCTGGGTCTTTAAAATCATAAAGAGTAGCGATGGAGAAGGTCCATGAGTCAAGAACTCAATGGTATTGAAGTAACTGTCAAAAGAACAAAAAGTGACTTTTTTTTCCAATAAAGGAGTGTTTATTTTCCATCATTGTCTGGGGTAGTGGTATAGGAAGATGCAATTGTAGCATTCAAAAGGGAACGTGGTGGGTGTCTGAAAAGAAAGAACTTGCAGGGCTGTGGACGGTGGGACCATCTGGGATTGAGTCATATTGATAGACTGAGTGCCCTCTTTCTATGCTGTGACCAATCTATGATTCAAGAGTCTGGCATTTCTTTGTGGAGTGGAAAAGTTCTGGAATTTAAAGTAGGCGATGTAGATATCATGCGAGAGTTGCAAACCAGAATAGTAAGATTAAACGAAAACTTACCAGTTTGACGTTTGATCTTGATTTTATGAGGAGTTACGTTGGTGATTACGTGAAGAAGGCCCGCCAGGCCGCATGCGCACCAAACTTCAAAACAGCGGTATGAAATCACAAATAAACAACACCGAAATACATAGTAAGATCAGTTACTCGAGAACTACCATATGATCCTTTATGAGAGAGGGTTGGCGCCAACGTAACTCCTCATTAAAATCAAGATCAAACTTCAAACTGGTAGGTTCTCGTTTAATCTTACTATTTTACTTCGGAGTCACGTGAGTGATTCCGTGAAGAGTTCATAGCTTTGTGATTTCATGCCGCAGATTACAAATCTCGGCATCCCACTGCATAGATTAACTCGAAAGAGAAATAAATGCATTAGTAGTAACATTGCATTCAATGTAGAAATAGGGTTTATTTAACAATGTAATCAAATGACAGTACCCCTTAAATTTAGGTACTTAAAATGGCATGAGCAAACAGTCCTGGATTGACAATCGGCCGATGATAAAAATTCTGAAACATCAGCTCATTTGCCCGTCCGGCAGCCACCAAAATACGGTCGAAGGGCACGTCCCTCGCCTTGGCCGCCGACGTAGCTGCCGCCCTAGTGGAATGAGATGTAAACACACTATCTAAATGATATGCTGGCATTGATACTGACCTGGTGGAATGAGATATACAATCGTCAGTGTTAATATCTGTATAACCCAGAACCTGCTGCAGCCACCATGAAAAAAGTCTGAACCGACCTTCCTTTGTGTAGTTGTTTGTTAACTAATAAACAATGTGGATTCCATACTTCTTAGGATTCTGGTGGCCTTGATAACATAGAAGTGAGACCATGGGGTGTTCAAATGATCTTAAATCATGCTACCCCTAGTCCACTCTGGTTGTGTGGACCAGAATGTAAATGTAATGGCACCTGCAGCCAATTCTATCCTATCTAGCCACAACTTTTGCAATGTTTGCCGTCGTTGTGCTGATTTAAGTGTCATAACTAAGGATGTAGCTGGAACCCCTTGGTGAAGTAATGTTCACACATTTTCAATAACCAACTGCATAATCTTGTAGTGGGAGAACTTGTGTCAAGATCTTTTAACAACTCGATATCCGGGTTGGACCCGAGAGCGTAGTTCCCTTATGTTGCAGCTGTAGTGTCTCTATAACTGAATTATTGTCAATACCATTTAAAATGAGCTGGAAATGTCAGTAATCTGTACCGTATTAAACGTACCATTAACATTTAACAAAACACTTCTGATCCCCTTGATGGGAATGTACTGCTTTTTTGGGTGCTATCCCTGCACACTGCAGTGAGCCCCTTCGTGGCTTGATGTGACAACCTGAGGAAAAAGTCAATCCATTCTAAATGTGTAGGTCAATAATTGTTTTACTGTGCGAAAGCCGGTCTCCTGAACCACAGTTTGAAACAGCAAGTTCTTGTTTTTTGGCATAACCGTATACCGTTGTGCCATAATGCCTGATGAAACAGGCAACATGGACGCTTGGCCAGTCCGATAGTACGAACCCAAGCGATGTCTTGCTGACTGTTTTAAGACCCGGCTAATGAGGCAAAAAATGAGGAAAACATGAAGACCATTCCTCCTATTGAAGCAAGAAAGTATTTCTCTGCACTGCCACATAATTTTTGCAATGAGTGAAAAACATGCATTAACATGATGAATATTCAATGAAGTATTGAACCATGCTTTCATCATACTTCGAGATCCAACACTTATTCTGTGTTATCGTTGATCTGAACTGGATGATACACCAGTGGCAAGGAGATTAATTACAGGATATTTTTCCCTTGCTTATCATGTGACTAACATGTGTCACCATCGTAGACAACTTGAATTTGAGCATGTAGAATATGTATATTCGCTCAAAACCCCTTACTCATGGGTGCATTTAGTGTACATATTTAGTTGATACCAACAACTGAAGAATTGGTAACTCGAGCAATCTCCACTACCTTTGAGTAGGTGATGGTATTTGGAACTTCTCATGTTAGAGTTCTAAACATCAGTTCATAATAACTGAATTCAACCGACCACACTACTGTAGCGCGTTTCAAGTTCAATGAGTTATTGTCATGTTCAGCAATGCTGAATACTGTTACTTCATCATTGTGGCTGAAGTAGTCTCGGCAGACAATAGCACAAGGTTGTTAGCAACAATCTAATTGCTACTTACACATTATAAGTTCCTTGATTTGCTCAGCTGCAACACAGCTGCTATATTGCCAATTACTCTTAATGAAAATAACTCAGTTTTGTAACAGATTGCTATAACCCCAATCTCTTGCCATAAGGCGGAGACAAGGCTAATAATAATTAAAGGTAAATCCCAATGACCAACAAACAGTTTATAGAAACATAGAAAAATAGGTGCAGGAGTGGGCCATTCGGCCCTTCGAGCCTGCACCGCCATTCAATGTGATCATGGCTGATCATCCAACTCAGTATCCCGTACCTGCCTTCTCTCCATACCCCGATCCCTTTAGCCACAAGTGCCACATCTAATGCCCTCTTAAATATAGCCAATGAACTGGCCTCAACTACCTTCTGTGGCAGAGAATTCCAGAGACTCACCACTCTCTGTGTAAAGAATGTTTTCCTCATCTCGGTCCTAAAGGTATTCCCCCTTATCCTTAGACTGTGACCCCTTGTTCTGGACTCCCCCAACATCGGGAACAATCTTCCAGCATCTAGCTTGTCCAACCCCTTAAGACCATATCCCATACTGCAAAGCTTTACTGTTATAGTACAGATATATTGTCTTTGATAACCTTTGTAATGGGATTTGTATAACATGTATATCTTATCTTATGAATCTGTTGTAGTCAGGAATAAGTTTTTACATTCGGGAAGTTCATATGCCAGATACTCTCCATTCTTCATAATAACATGCCAATCCTGCCTTATTGCATGGGTGGTTTGCATGAGAACTTTTGCCCAATTTCCAAACCCTGGCCATGATCCAAACTTACTTGGAATGCTCCGGCTGTGCCTCAACCAAATATTTTTACCATTTGTGTGTTGTACAAACAAATGTAAATATTATAACTTGTGAACGGTGCACTACCCAAATTTTGGAAGTGCTAGACCCATTTAGCTGAGCATGATTGGAAGGTGCATGGAATTTCTGAGCTATCATGCTGCCCCCAGCTCCAGTGAACCACTACTGCCGATGAGCGCCTGGGGTGCGTTCTGAACGATGACTTTTGTCCGTCGTTGGCCGAATTAATTTGTCTGCGAGGATTCTTCCCCTGTAGAATAGACCTACCTGAATAACTGATTCAGCGGCTGGCTCTCACATCCCCCTGTTGGCGTTGTTCACTGCCAGCACATATGTGCTTGAGTATGTTCTATTGACATTTTTAGAGCCCGGAGTCATTTTGACCTTTTGCTCTTCCCTCCTCAGAGAGGGTGATTAGTAGGCAACCCTAACAGGCGCTGCCGCAGGATACAAATACTGATTCGAACCCATTGGCCTTAACGCAATAGAATATTCTACTGGGATGGCAAATTTATTGTCAGGAAATGTACCTCTGACACGTGCCCTTCACCCCTTTGGGTATGCCCCACGGCCATACCCTGAGACTCGGTGTCAGCAGGATACTGACCCATCTTAGTCTCTGCCTCCAAGAGGGAGACCTTTGTAGCACTGTATACAACAGTTGCTGTATTTAGGATAGTCGTTTCAACGCACTATCCAGCCCCGGTGAGGAATTCATCCCCCGACTCCGTGGGCCTTGCTCTCTAGACCCGGTGGAGAATCATCTCCCGATTCCGAGGGCGAGCAGATATGTGTGAATTTGAGCAACACTGTCCCAGGCATTGCTGGCGCCGCCTTTCATAAAGGCCGGTGCTTTTTGACATGAAACAGCCCTGCATCAGGCGCTGCTGGCACGGCTCTCCCACAGGCCGGTAATGTCACAAATGAAACAGCCCTGTATCAGGTGCTGCTGGTACGGCTCTCCCGTAGGCCGGCACTTTCATATATGAAGCAGCCCTGTCAGGCGCTGCTGGCGTAGCCTGTCCCACAGGCCCGCACATTTTACACATGAAGCAGCCCTGTCAGGTGCTGCTGGCGCGGCCTGTCCCATAGGCCCGCATTGCTGTGTAAGCTCACTAAATCAACTTAGTGCACAGCTTTACCTGTGAAGGGTAAAAATAATTCATAGCAACCTGTACTTAAACAATTATAACATTGTCAGAACATATAACAATAACTTTTAACTTTGCCTTTAGCTTTTACTTAAAGAAAAAACACTATAAAATACATACTTTTTATTATAAGGAGAAACCCTTTATAGCCCGACTCACCCTAGTCCAAATAGGGCTGAATGAGTCTCAGTAATTTCTTGACTGGGGACCAACGTCTGTGAGCCACTGACCCCATTGTCAGCGGCTCCAGCGTTGCTTCCTTCCCGTTCCAACGGCATCCCACAGGCTGGGAGCCACTGACCCCCTCTGTCAGCGACTCTGCTTAAACAATTGCAAGTAACTTGCAAAAAATCCTGTATTGGATGAATGATGATTGCGACCACCTACCGACCTGGGTACACATGGAAAAGATGAGTTCAAGTCTCACGTTGCGGTCTGTTCTATGCTCCAAACTCCCCATTTCTACAACATGTTCGGCTTCCCTGTTGCAGAGACAAGATACCCCAGGCAGGCATCTAGACATGCATGTTAATTGTCCAGCATTCGGTTTTCCTTTGCTACGCACAGCAACAGCATAGCCCTTCCCTGCAATATTGTCACTAAGGTGATGAGCCTTATGAAATGAAGATTGAACCCCCAATCTTCATCTTTTTCAAGTAACATTGCCCACTTTATACCTATATTTAAACCTTCGTGTGGTTTTTCCTTTAGCCTGGTAATGCACTTTGGAGGCTGAGATTATTGTGGTCAGTTAATTTTTCTTGAACATAATAGGAAGCTTCATTAATCTAAATAACTTTTTTTAGCCTTTGTTAGCATCCAAATGATCATTTCTCACATATTATTGTTTTGTTTGAGATATTCTTTCAGTGAGATACAGTTTTCATTGCAAAAATATAATTATGATTTTATTGACCTCAATACCTGTTCTATTTTTATCTAATGCGCGCTTAAGAGGAGACAGCTTAAGCGGCAGGAAGAGGTTGCAAAT
This sequence comes from Raja brachyura, assembly GCA_963514005.1. Next base: position 14,183,384 of record OY740798.1, read on the forward strand.
CCCTTGAGTTAACGAGCTGTCCCTTGCATGTTTGCATTGAATATTAATAATTGGTAAATATGTTCTATGAAATGTTTTTGTGTATATGCAAGTCCGAACAAGAAATATTAATTGGAGAAATAGTAAGCCACTTTAAAAGGTTTGCATTTCATAAACGTGTTGTTTGGTTTTAATTTCTGTACTATTAAATGAGGCCACTTTTTATTGATCTCTCTGCTGTCAAAATGAAAGGATGTGCAACTTTAAACCTGCACATCCTGAAAGTGAGTTTCAGTGGCAAACGATTTTTTTCTTGCAGGCATTAGCCATTTCTCTAACCTCCCATGTTCCCCAACAGAGTCTGAAGAAGGGTCTCGACCCGAAACGTCGCCTATCTCCTTCGCTCCTTAGATGCTGCTGCACCCGCTGAGTTTCTCCAGCTTTTTGTGTATTCCCCAATAGAAACCTTCCAGCAGCTCATATCACAATCTAATTTAATAGGGAGAGAAAAGGGGGAAAAAAGGCATGTTATAAAAAAACAAAACTGTTTTTAATGATTGCATGTGGCCAGCTAAGGGTGAATCAGTCATTTAGGCTTGTAAATAATTCATTTTTCAAGGAGTCTTAAATTCTTTTGTGTTAATGTGGGCCTACTTGTTAAATGCTTTCTGGATGACCTCCTATATAATTTGGCTGCAACAGCCACTAGAGCCATAAACTGAGGTTTATCACTAGTGCTATATTTGTGTTCACACCATTTTGATGCTGGACATCATGCTTTCCTTCGATGTTTATGTCCTGCGCTTAAGCAAACATTAACAATACATAACGTTTGATCATTAATGATTGTGCTGCAGTATTGGTGATAAAGTGGATATTTTTTGTGCATTTGTTTTGCGTAAATGGATAGCTGGGACATTACATCAATTTTCATGTGTAGTTTAACATGTGTGCCAGAGCTTGATTGGTTTGACTGGTTACTTCCCCAAAGGATATTCGGTAGTCTTCCACAAATTACCAATTTCACTGCTTGGTGTCGTGGGATTCAAACTCGTTAACTCTGCCTTGTTAATCCTGTTTCATTACTCAGTTCCGTAGTAAAGTTGTAATGTGGAGGTAATCTGTATGTGGTGTAATCTCTAAATATACATATACTCCACTTTCTAAAGATAAATGTTGAGCAGGTCATTTCAGAGGATATTATTGGTGTTTCTTTTTTCTATTTTTCGAAATGGTGCCATAACTCAGATTTCCTATGGTCATTTAAATTATATTGTTTAGTTTTAAAAATGTGTTTATTGGAACCTTGTAACCTTTGACAGATTTTCAGGCCAAGGGCTCCAGATCTGAAAGTCATGTCACGAGGTTTGCACATTTCTGACATGATTTTCTTCATTTTTCATTGATCCACTAATCTGGACTTCTGTTGTTGTCTATTCCCAAGTTCTGAACATTTTGGGTCGGGACCCTTCTTCAGATCTTCATGTTCAGTCCCACTGCTATTCTTGGTCTCATCTGCAAATATTTGATTATGATGCCTACATTTGATTCCAGGTCCAAGTGAGGCTTCTCTTTTTCTGGACTGAAAGCAACAGCGTATTATTTGCCATCTTGGTCAGTTTCTGACATTGCTGAGTACCAAAGGTCTATCAACACAAAAATACATGAACTGCAGTTTCAACGATTGTTGATTCAGCATCAAAATAGCATACTCTTGTTGGGTATGCTATGTAATGTAGATGATTGCTAATCTATTGCTTTAAGACTTTCTTTGAAGTTGACATAATCCCAGAAGTGGTGTAATTAATAGGGTATAAATATCTCCCCTTTGAATTTGAGCAGATTGCACTTGCAATTAGAAGTTAGCAAAAGTTAAATGATTGATTTAACGAGGACTCCATATTTTCCACAGTAAAAGAGACACGAGATGCCTGCGGGTTGCTTGAAAGGAAACATTGCCCCTGGTTGTTTTCTTTTGAGTCAAAAAGAGGGGAAAAAACTGTGTAAGCACTTCAGCTACAGTGCCCTCCATAATGTTTGGAAAGGCCCATGATTTATTTATTTGCCTCTATACTCCACAATTTGAGATTTGCAATATAAAAAAATCACATGTGGTTAAAGTGCACATTGTCAGATTTTATTAAAAGCCATTTTTATACATTTTGGTTTCAAAATTACAGCTGTGTTTATATGTTCTCCACCCATTTCAGGGCACCATAATGTTTGAGGCATCGCTTCACAGGCGTTTGTAATTGCTCAGGTGTGTTTAAATGCCTCTTCAATGCAGGTATAAGAGAGCTCTCAGCACCAAGTCTTTCCTCCAGTTTTTCCATCGCCTTTGGACATTTTTATTGCTGTTTATCAACACGAGGAGCAAAGTCGCGCCAGTGAAAGTCAAAGAGCCATTATGAGACCGAGGAACAAAAGTAAAACTGTTAGAGACATCAGCCAAACCACAGGCTTACCGAAATTAACTGTTTGGGACATCATTAAGAAGAAAGAGAGCACTGGTGAGCTTACTAATCGCAAAGGGATTGGCAGGCAAAGGAAGACCTCCACAGCTGATGACAAGAATTCTCTCTATTATAAAGAAAAATCCCCAAACACCTGTCCGACAGATCAGAAACACTCTTCAGGTGTCAATTTGTCAATGACCACTGTCTGCAGAAGACAGCATGAACAGAAATACAGAGGCTACATTGCAGGATGCAAACCACTGGTAAGCTGCAATAATAGGATGGCCAGGTTACAGTTTGCCAAGAAGTACTTAAAAGAGCTCCCACGGTTCTGGAAAAAGGTCTTGTGGACAGATGAGCAAATGTTGAACATATCAGAATGATGGCAAGAGCAAAGTATGGAGGAGAGAAGGAACTGCTGAAGATCCAAAGCATACCACCTCATCTGTGAAACACGGTGGTGGGGGTATTATGACCTGGGCATGTATGGCTGCTGAAGGTACTGGCTCACTTATCTTCATTGATGATACAACTGCTGATGGTAGTAGCATATTTGAAGTGTATAGACACATCCTATCTGCTCAGGTTCAAACAAATGCCTCAAAACCCATTGGCCGGTGGTTCATTCAACAACAAGACAATAATCCCAAACATACTGCTAAAGCAACAAAGATGGTTTTCAAAGCTTAAAAAATGGTCAATTCTTGAGTGGCCAAGTCAATCAACCGATCTGAACCCAATTGAGCATGCCTTTCATATGCTGAAGAGAAAACTGAAGGGAACTAGCCCACAGAACAAGCATAAGCTAAAGATGGCTGCAATACAGGCCTGGCAGAGCATCACCAGGGAAGATGCCCAGCAACTGGTGATGTCCATGAATCACTGACTTCAAGCAGTCATTGCATGCTAAGGATATGCAACAAAATACTATACTAAACATGACTATTTTCATTTACATTACATTGCTGTGTCCCAAACATTATGGTGCCCTGAAATGGGGGGACTATGTATAAACACTGCTGTAATTTGTACATGGTGAAACCAAAATGTATAAAAATGGCCTTTATTAAAGTCTCACAATGCGCACTTTAACCACATGCGATTTTTCTATTGCATATCTCAAATTGTGGAGTACAGAGGCAAATAAATAAATGATGGGTCTTTGTCCCAAACATTATAGAGGGCACTGTATTACTCTCTTGAGGCAACTTTTTCACTCGGAGAGTAGCATATGGAACAAGCTGCCAGAGGAAGCTATCTAAGTAGACACAATTCTGTCTTTTAAGACATTTGGACAGATATGTGGATAGGTTAACCAGCATCTGCAGTTCCTTTTGTCGTTGGATAGGAAGGGTTTAGAGAGCTATGGGCTGAATGCAGGCAAATGATACAGGCCCAGAATGCTAGCTTGGTCATCATGGATAAAGTGGCCTGAAGTTTCCATGTTGTACAGCTCTGACTTAAAATCGGAGCTGTGACCATTTGCTGCTATTTCAGCATATAACCTAATATTTTACTCAAGGGTTTTAAACCAGGTAAGTTAGTGTTGTGTAAAACAAAGTTAGGGAGGATTTTGGAGAAACAGACAATATCTTTGCAGGGAAATGGACGTTCCATTTCCCTTCACAGATGCTGCCTGGCCCATTGAGTTTCAGCAGCACTTTGGTTTTGCTTAGGATTCCAGCATGTGCAGTTCTTTCTGTGCCCAACTTGGTGTGGAATGTTCAGAGAAAATTTTTGCAGTGAAAGTGGAGCTTTGCCACGCTTCTTTAAGTGAAGCTCTGTGGCTACATGAGAGTGGTAACTTGGCGTATCTGCTGTGTATGGAATTCTAGAATTTTATAGCCGAGAAGATGAGGGGCAATTAGCATATTTTGAAAAATCTATCAGTCAACTTCCCCAAGACTTTTCCATTTGACACTTGAGCCAATTTTCTTTTTCTTATTTGTTTAAAAACCTCAAACACGTTTCAAACAGTGATGGTGGGGGGGGGGGGGGGGTTCAAAGTTCCAATGGCTATACATAAATGCATGCGGAAATATATTTAAAAAGTTCTTGGCCTATTTCTTTGTGCTGTTGGTAATGTACTTAACATCCCCCTCTACTTCATCAGCCAGTGTAAGTAGTTTGTAAAAAATATAGCATTTTAATTTTCAAGATCATTTCTTGGTTCAGTGACTTAGTAAAAGGTGCCACAATGTTGCATTATAATCAAGCGTAAATTGATACTGAGCAAGGAGCTGTTAGTTTAGTTTACTTCATTATTGTCACACATACTGAGGTACAGTTAAAAGCTTTTGTTTGCATACTGTCCATTCAAAGAAAAGCCTACATGAATACAATCAAACCATCCACAGTGTGTGGATAAAGGGTTCAACATTTAGTGCAAGATATAACATTGAAGACATTTGAACTATCTTAAATGAGGCAGATGGGAAATTAGGACCGCACTCTAGCTAGTGAGAAGACCATTCAGTTGCCTGATAACAGCTGGGAAGAAACTGTCCCTGATTTTGAAGGTATGCAGTTTCAAGCTGCTGTACCTCTTGCCCGATGAGAGAGGGGAGTAGAGGGAGAGGTGAGACTGCTGCCGGCCTTGCTGAGGTAGCATGAAGTGTAGGTGGGTTCCGTTGAAGGGAGGTTGGTTTGGTTATGGTCTGAGCTATGTCCACAAATCTCTGCAATTTCATGCTGTCTTGCATGGAGCCGTTTCCAAACCAGGCTGTGGTGCATCCCGATAATATGCTTTTGACGGCACATCTGTAGCAGTTGGTGGGGGTTGTTGGGTATATGAGTGTTGTTGGGATCATTAGGGACATGAGCAAAATTATTGTCAGTGAGATTGAATAAAGGAGGAAAACGGTTGGGAGGTTTAGGAAGCGATAAGGAAGACTGCAGTTATCTTGGATGAGCTGGGCAGAGAATGAGAATGGGCAGAATGAGACTATGGAGAAGTTTGAAAATAAGATATGAAGCTTGAGTCATTGCTTAACCGGGTGTCAGTAGTTCACAAGCACAGGCTGGATGGATGAATGAATGTAACAGGGTACGCTAGGACAAGCATAACAGTTCTGTATAACTGTAAAGTAGGACAAATGAGGTGGCCAGCATTCAATGTTTTTGTGACGCACCTGAACTAAGATTTAATGATGACAACTTTCATGGAAGTATCAGTAATGCATTAAACACTCACATTTTTTTTATTTGCGCCTGACCAGATGGCTTTGTTTTGCAGTGCTCCTCCGCGCACACCGAAGTTGGGAGCAGCCCGAATTAACAAAATGAGCCTCCATGCAGCCACCGGGTATGAACGGTCGCGAGATCGGCGCAGGTCAAGCGATCGCTCTCGTGACTCATCGCACGAAAGGACAGAAGGGCAGCTCACCCCCTGCATCAGGAACGTTACTTCGCCAACTCGACAACATCACGGTGGTGAGCTGGATTTCACAATGCCCTAATCCAATTGTAGATACCGTGTTTCACAATGCTGTAATCCTATGTAGATACCGTTATTAATGAGCAGCAAGGCAAAATATATAGTTCTTTGCATTTTTTTCCCCGTCAAAGTGAGTTTTCCTTTCAACTTGGAAGAGGTAATTAGTGACTTTCTTGTTCCATGCTTGTCTAATGGAAGGTAGAGAGCTGCACTAATTTAAAAATAGATTAATCTGCGCCCAACTCATTTACCTGGTGACTTCGTGATGGGATTCTGGCATTCCTTGCCAGTTGTGAAACAAAGTGTTGTATTTGACAGCCTTACCAGCCTCAACCTTGATAAGTATAAAAATCAATCACTTAAAAAGGCTAATACTCCTCAGGAGAATTGAGTGGAAAGATGCCTAGCTGCTGACTGACATCTACTGCCTTTCAGCAAAGATGATGCTCAAAGCTATAGTCTCATTGTTTTATTAAAAGTTTATTTTTGATTTATCCAAGAATCATACTTTGAGGTTTCGATGAATGCCAATTCTCTGTGGTATGACTTCAATTGAAGTCTTCACAGAGAGGTATAAACACCATTCACACTTGAACAAAGAACGTAAAACTATGCAGGAGCAGGTTCTTCGACCTGCAATGACCATGCCAAGCAGGATGCCAAATCAGGATGCCTGCAGGTGATCCAGACCCTGCATTTCCATGTGCTCATCTAAAAGTCACTTATATTCCTCTATCGTATCAGCGTTCACCACCATTCCTAGCAGCACTCATCGGGGGCCACAGCACGTAAAAAAAAAAAACTTGCCTTGCACGTCTCCTTTAGACTTAAGATTAGAGGGAGAAAGTTTATGTCCTCTAGTCTTTGACATTTCCACTCTGGAGGGGTGGGGGGGGGGGGGGAAGATGGGTTTGACTGCCTTCCATATCTGTCAGTGACTCTCCTAATTTTATAAACTTCTATCAGATCATCCCTCAGCCTTCAACACTCCAAAGAAAACAGTCCAAATTTGTCTAACCTCTCCTTGTAGCTAATACCATCTATGCCGGGCAACATTCTGGAAAACCTCTTCTGTATCTCACCAAAACATCGCATTGTTCTTGTATTGGGCTAACCAGAACTGCACACAATACGTTACAACCTTCCTCACAGTCCGCAACTGCACACGTTTTTGTGCAAATTTGCTGCAAACATGTTAACCAACCAATTTGAGTTACCACGCAGCCATCCTTAGTGAAAGGCAACGAGACACACAACCACATGAAAGTTAACATGAACATTCATCGCAGTGGATTCCACATTCCTCATTGTGATGGAAGGCAGTAATGTTCCTCTTTGTTCTCCCGCGGTCGGGGCAGTCAAACCATCCGCAGTCAGGGCGATCAAAGCCCGCGCAGCCGGCGATCGAAGCCCCCGTTGGGGTGATCGAAACTCCCGTGTCAGGCGGTTGAAACTCTCACCGTAGCATGGAGCTCTCGAGTCGGCCTCTTCTTACAAGAGACCGCAAGGTCCGCGATGTTGAAGTCCCGCAGACTCTCGCGGCTTGGAGCATCCGTCGGTCTCCAGGAAAGGCCGCAAACTCCACAATGTTAGGCCGCTGTGGGGACGGTGTTACGATAAGGGAAAAAATCGCATCTCCGTCGAGGTAAGAGATTGAAAAAAAAATTGCCCCAACCCCTCAGCCCCCACCCCCCACATAAAACAAACCAAGGAACACTAAAACATACTTTTTAACACATACTAAAAACACAAAAAAGAAAGGACAGACAGACTATTGGCGAAGCAGCCACTGCAGTAACTGAGTAACTTCTTTACTCAGAGAGTGGTGGCTGTGTGGAATGATCTAGCAGAAGTGGTGGAGGCAGAATCGATTTTAACATTTAAAAGTAAAGTGGATAGGTATATGGACGGGAAGGGAATGGAGGGGTATGGTCTGAGTGCAGGTAGATGGGACTAGGGGAAAATAAATGGTCGGCACGGACTGGAAGGGCCGAGAAGGCCTGTTTCCGTGCTGTAATTGTTATATGGTTATATTTGCATATTCACCCTACGTAACCTACCTTATAAAAGTTCCAATTTGAGGAATGGACTCAGCAGAAAAGCAACAGTAATTGGACTGAACATTGATCTGATGCTTGTTCGAGGTAGTATCGAACTTCAGGAAGTTATTTTGCCACATCTACTTCTAATGGTATGCTTCAGAGTATACCTTATAATGCTCAAAATGACCGAAAGGAGTGTTAAACCAGAGAAAAGTCTTAGGATTTAGAATATGTGACTTTGACTGAATCAAAACAACTGATATCTTTTGGCTTTTATGTAACAAAGGATAGTGTGGTCCATGGGTTTCTATTTCACCCATAAGATTTGCAAAGAGAAATTTTGAAGTCAAATCAAAGCTATCTGTTACGTTTATTTCTTCTGCAGAAACCCAAACCTTATTTTCAGCTAGTTCTCTGCCTAACTGACACCAAACCCGTTACCTGATGCCCAGTATTGTCGTTGCTGCATAATCCATGCCAAATTGTAACTGAAATATACTTCCAAGATTTCTGAGCAGCCTATTAAGGACTTGGTTTCTGCTTACATCAGATCCACAACTCATGGAGTCATAGAGTCCCAAAAATTTTTGTACTTGTAATGTATACAACCAGCTTTAGAGGTTAGTCTTGGAAAGTGGAGATGGAGGCACAAGATCCAGTTTTAGCAGAGTGAAAATATCTCATTAAGAAATTATGCAGCTCCCCTTAGCAAAGAAGATATGAGCGGTTCAGTCTGGCCAGTTATGACAAAATTAAACAATTGATAACTGGTATCCACTGTTAAATCAAGGTAACAGTGTAAATAACCAGTTGCCTCAAGGTTTATGTTCTCAACTATTTCAATATGATTTTGGCTGGTCCACGTCCACTACTGATTTTCTGGCAACCTTGGTTCCAGAGCCTTGCTGGATTATCCATTTTTCCAGACCAACAAAGGTCACGCATCTGAATGGAGTCAAACGATACTGAAAGGTCCACCTAGGCCATCGGGTGGGCGAGATACCAGGCTGCAAAGTCGGCCAGGGGAATGGTTCCGGTGGGGTGGGGGGTTAGGAGAGGGTTCAAGTGCACTCTCTTAACTTTGTCTGGAGGTGGTGAACCATCAGTTGCCGAAAATTCGGTGATGGACCTGTACATTTGGCCCATTAACTTTGAGCCAAAGTAGAAGATGGCACTCCAATGCTGGTACACGTTGCTGTTTTAAACATCTCTGAAAATTAACTAATGCAGGCAAATGAAATGTTTTGAAACTCATGATTATGAGTATGAATTTAGTTTATTGTCACATGTGAAAGGCTTTTGTTACGTGCTAACCAGTCAGCAGAAAGCCAATACATGACTCCAATCGAGCCATCCACAGTGCACGGATACATGAGAAGGAGAATAACGTTAATAACATTTCGTACAAGATAAAGTCCAGTAAAGTATGTAATCCATGTATGTAATATCCCTTTTTCCGCCCCTAATAATTTGACACTCAGTGATTTGACCTTAATTCTTCCACCAATGTAGAGCAGAGGTAAGGTAGAGGTAAGGCTGAAAAGTTCCAACTATAAGACTCTCGAAAGTCGGAGATCCTCATTTTTACCAAGTAATAGGACGACTTGCATGTGGTAATGTCAGGGCAGGACCATGATTGGGCAGGATCTAGGTGTGCTGTTGCACAGAAAGTGTTTGCAAATGATGGTAGGTTTTTACTGTGACGTTTTTGCCTTTAGACCGGGAAAAGGATCACATCTCTACTTCACGGCCCAACAGCCCTCGTCTTCAAAAGATTTCCCCAAACGGCTCCAGCAGCATTAGCAATCTCAGCCGGAATTGTAGCCAGTCCACTGCTGATGGGACATGCAAGTCAGCTGGGGAGATGGTTTTTGTCTACGAGAACCTGAAGGACGGAACTCGAAGCGTCCGCACGTCAGAACGAGTGACGCTCATTGTGGACAACACCAGATTTGTAGTGGATCCTTCCATTTTCACTGCACAACCCAACACAATGCTGGGCAGGTAAGCAATGTCCACAAAATTTCCTTATTCCATAAAGGACAAGAAACCTAAGGTTCAAGTTGGATGCATCCTCTCAAAGGAGTGATGGAGCCGTGTCATGGTTACCCAGCCATTAAAACCCAAACCATTTTCTTGCATTGTACTTGGAATCATTCGATTGTATAACTCTGCAGTAGTGCTGGATTCAGCCCTTTTTGTTGATGGCAGAGGTCATATTAGTTTATTTTCAAAGATATTTCAGATTTTTGAACATTTTCATAAATAACTCAAGAAATAAAGACACACAGGGGGACACATTAGTATTATCTCTGCGCTTTCCTCCTATTTAGATCATAGAACATCACAGCACAGGAACACGCCCTTCAGACCACAATATTTGTACAAACTGCAATGCCAAATTATACCAGCACCACCTTCCTGCACTTGATGCACATCCCTCCAATCCCCCCTTGTATTCTGCAGATTTTTATATTTAAATTTTCCATTCCTTTTCAAAAAATGTCTTCTGTTTCCACTGTATTTATAGACAGCATTTCGTATCTCACTTTGCAAACAAAATCCCATTGTGATTGGGTCTATTTTTTTAGATGTACTGATTGAGGGTGTGGAATTAGCATTGTGCTCTATTTCCGCCTAACGGCTGCATCAATTCTATAGGATGGGATGAGGATTAGATTCATTATTGTCGAGTGTATGGAGGTACAGTGAAAATGTTTGTTTTGCCTGTTGTCCAATAAAATCAGATATTACTGTGCATAAATACAATCAGACCATTACAAGTACAATAGGTAGAGCAAAGGGAAAGATATAGAGTGCAGAATATAGTTCTCAGCATTGTAGCCCATCAGTTCCAGAGACAAAATCCAATATCCACAATAGGGTTGAGGTGAATCAGGCAGTACACTAGCTCATGGAAGGACCATTCAGAAGCCTGGTAACAGAGGGGAATAAGCTATTTATGAGTCTGGAATTTCCTCCGTTTCCTGAAGAAGTGGAAACATTGATGTGTCTTATTGGCTTCAATGCGGTTGGTCCACGACAGATCATTGGTAATATTTACACCAGGGAACTTGAAGCTCTCAACCACTTCCACCAGCACCATTGATGGTGATCAGGCCACATTCTCCAACAGGCCCCCCAGAGGTCCTTAAATCTCTCTCTCACTCCTCTGTGGACAAATGTGAAATCTTATGAGTTTGTTATCAAGATAGGGACTATCGTTTTCTCTGATAATTTCCCTTCTTTCCCCTCGCCTACCCAATCAAGCCCCTTCACACAGGTCCTGTGTATACATTGTGTTCAGTTGTCACCCCATTATAGGAAGGTTGGACAAAATGCAGAAGAAGTTTACCAGAGTGTTGCTTGGTTTAGATGGTATCAGCAATAAAGAGAGGTTAAGACAGACTTGGATTATTTTCTCTGGAGAATGTTTAAGAGCAAGGCATAGCGAGATTTGAAGTTGTTGCAGTTCACTGTGATTTGAAGTTGTTGCAGTTCAACTTCTTCACTAAACACTCAAATACCATTTAAAGTCCTTTGTTTAAAACTTTTAAGGTATTCTTCGGCATTGAAGCTGCGAGGTTGTATGTTACAAACATTTCATTTTACATTGTTTCTCGACTAAAATCGAAAATAATATTTTGTTGACATAATATCAGCCGCATTGAAATATATTATTGAAAAGAATATTAAAACTACTATTCATCACCATTATGATGTGTTGAATTTAAGAGGAAACATTTGAAATTTTTGGAAGGGATATGTGAAATTGGGATGATTTTCTTGACTTTGACTTGCCATTTAAAATAAATGTGTGCTGTCTTTATATACCACACTCATATCCCACCATCCTCAAAGCCTGGAGTTGTTCAAGGTTGAGCGGTTAGGACGCCCTTCAGTTTCAGTTCTGTTACTTAATTAATTCTCTGGGCTTTGAGTGTGCAATCACAGCTTCAGCTGAACATTAAATAGGCCTTTTCCCTCGACGAGTGAAGTAGTCAATACAAATTTACCAATATGTTTCTAACCACTCTGTGTCCCCACAGGATGTTTGGATCGGGAAGAGAGCACAATTTCACACGTCCAAATGAAAAGGGAGAGTACGAGGTGGCAGAAGGAATCAGCTCCACGGTGTTTCGAGCTATTTTGGTAAATTTGCAGCATTGAAGATTTGCAGTGTTGCTGCGATACTGAGCTTGTGAGAGTTTAAAAGCAAAAATTTGCTCCTGTCATATGGTTGGGCTGTTTTTATTTGAGTGAATGCTTTTAAAATGACAGGAAATAATGGTTAATTACTTGATCCATTTGAAACAATGAGGGCAAACAAACTCCCTGCTGCTGATGGACGTGAGCGGATATTAATATGCATCAGAGTTGACTCACTCTTACAAATTTTAAAATAGCATGCTGTCAGAAGCAGAGCAATATGCGGATCTAAAACAGATATGAAAGGCTTTACTTAGATCGTCCATTGGTTGTGATGCATAATTGTCTTTTGTTGCTGCATTTAAACCCTTCTGCACTCAGAGGGGTTTATGCCACAGTGATGGGTTTGGAATGTTAAATAATGCAACTCCATCGGTTCACTACGACATTAGATGCAGGTATTCATCCTGTCATATGGAAATTAGCCCTGACCTGATAATCTGCTTTGTTTTCCCTTCCTGTGGAGAAATTTATTCATATTTTGGAAAAATAGTAAAATATTGTAAAAGGCAAAGCCAGTTATTTTTTCCTGACGGATAGGAGACTAAGCATGGTATAGTTTAAATAATGAATTAAATTAACATACTAAACTGAAAATATATTTGGATAGATATATGGATAGGAATGATTTGGAGGGTGCTGGGCCAAATGCAGGCCCAGATATGCCGTCTTAGTCGGCATGGCAAGTTGGGCCAACGGGTGCTGTACAGCTCTATGACTCAATAATGGCAAATGAAAATCAAAAATTGCAGCAGCGAGATATCTGCATTGAAAACGGTGAAAATAAGTGGGTCAGACTGCATTTGGCATATTGGGAATAGAGTTCAGTGTTTTACCTCAGAGAAAGGAAAGTTCTGCGGGGTTGAGCACTGTCACCCCGCTGCAAGTACATCGCTGTAGGTGTGCCTCCTTGCAAGGACTAGTTCCACTTGTCTTCAGCTGCTTCATCAATAGCGTTTTGTCCATCGTACGGTCTGAGGTGGGTGTGTTTGCTGATGATATATCTGCATGGTGGTGGAGCTGGAGGGGTTAAATAACCCAATGATGAGGTGACCCGAGATAGAAAAATTTCAAGCTGTGAGGAAGTTTATAAATAGTGGAATATTGAGTACAGTTCTGGTCCACCAGCTAGAAGAAGGATATCATTAAACGTGAAAGGATGAAGAAACAAATCATGAGGATGTCGGCGGGACTGGAGGGCTTATGTTTTAAGGAGAGGCGGGATAGGCAGGTAGTTCTTTTTTCCCTGGAGCGAACAATATTGAGGGGTGACCATATAGAGATATCTAAAGGCATAGTTAAGTTGGGTGGTTCCAGCCTTTTTCCCAGTGTAGGGGAGGGCGTAGATTTAAGATGGGAGGCGAAAGATTTAAAAGGGACCTGTGGAACAAATTTTACACACAGTGGTGGTATACAGAGCGAGCTGTCAGAGGAAAATAAAGACGGATATAATTAGTGTTCAAAATACATTTAGAAAGGTACGTAGATGAAAATGGTTGAGAGGAGTATGGACCCGATGGAGGAAAATAGGGCCAACCACGATAGACATCTTGGTTAGCAGGGAGGAGTTCGGCTAACGGGCCTGTTTACATGACACATAAATCTTATACTCTGTTGAGCTTATCTTCATAGCAAAACTCAAAGTCTACCACTTGGTGAACAAGGGGAACAGGAGAACGGAACGCCACCACGTGGCGACCCTCCAAGCCCCACACCTTTCTGACCTAGACAAATATCAGCATTTGTTCATGTTCATTAGATTTATCTTTTGGCACATTACTTTGTAGCCTGGGAGAAGCTGTGATTGAAAGTCATAAAGGTGGCTCGCCATTGCCTTCTGAAGGACAAGTGGTGAAGGCAATAAATACGACAATGCTTCTATCTGCAAAATGAACAGATAGCAAGTTGTATAACATACTAATTTTCTTACTGATGAATGGACATTAGTTGATAATACAATTAATATTAATAACCCACTTCCTAAATAAGGAATACAAATATGCTTCCCCTTTTCAAACTTTTGCACGTCAGGAATATTTAGTTAACGATTTGCCAGCTACAACTCACTTTGACAGCGACTGACATTGTATGAAAAAAGCTTGTAGGTCAGTAACACAAATTGCATCTCAAACATACAATTTCGATTGACCTGATGTTGGGGGAAGAGCTGTGAAAATTGCTGAGTTGTCTAAGAACCGTACGGATTTACATAGTAAGGCAATTATTTCTGCACTCAGCCTATATTGATGCTGCCCTACACTTCACAGTGGACGTGTTCTCCACATGATGACTTGCCTGGCTAAGCCCACTGTTGTTGAGGTAACTAAGACTGGCCAATCAATAGACATGCTGGTCCCGCCCACAGCCCAAAATAAAGTTGGGGAAAATAGTCAATTATAAGACCATAAGTCACAGGAGCAGAATTAGGCCATTCGCTCAAATTCCACGAGTGTGAATTTTATTCTGTATCTCATTCATTCTGTCAACTCTGACATTCTATAGCTAACCTATTGTTTCCTCTCAACCCCATTCTTTTGCCTTCTCCCTGTAACTTTTGACACCCTTACTAATCAAGAATCTCAATCTCTGCCTTAAAAATACCCAATGTCTTGGCCTCCACAGCTAACTGGCAATGAATGCCACAGATTCATCATCTATTATTATAATGGGGTAGAACTTAATGAATCATTTTGTGAAGAAATCAGATTAACGAGACTATTTTATGGATTAATTTCTACTAACAGTTTTAAGTAAAGACTAGAAAAGGCTCAACCCAAAACTTACTGTCCATTCTCTCCACACATGCTGCCCCGACCCATTGAGTTTCTCCAGCGCTTTTTTTTGTATATATAAGTTGCCTTCCCCTTGCACCTTCACCTGCCAGTGGCAGATTGTGATCACTGTCATTAACAAAGGCTGTTTCAATTTTTGATATAGTTAGTGGAATTTATCATGCAGAAGTAAAGATAACTTGGGGGAACACATTTCGGACTGGTGATCTCCCATCTGAAAACCATAGTTGGTCTCCGCTTTCTGTACACAGCTTTTTGAGATTAGCTTTTGAGATGAACTGCTAGGATTAGCAGCTTTACATGCAAGTGTCAGCACCTTGGCTTTGTGTGCTGCAGTTTAAAGTCATTCCGTCTGCTGCGTGGGTTCCATTGTCACAGCGTAATCTTGTTACTTGTATTTTTATTGCTTTTCTGATTCAGTTTCCCTTGTAAAGCTATTAAATGTTTACTGTTTTTCAGGATTATTACAAGACTGGTATAATCAGATGTCCAGATGGGATCTCAATTCCTGAATTGAGGGAAGCCTGTGACTACCTCTGCATCTCCTTTGACTACAGTACCATCAAATGCAGAGATCTCAGTGAGTGCTATCTCTCCGGCAAACTTGTCTTTTTCCAAATGTGTATAGAATGCAGAACTGTACAGCACAGGATCAGGGCCTCCACATTGTCTGCCCTGTCATCATGCCCTGTTAATCTCATTTGACTGCATGTGATCCATAATCCTCCATTACATACATATCCATGTGCCTATCTAAAAACCTCTTAACTGCCACTATCACATCTGTTCCCACCACCACCTATAGCAGTGTGTTCCAGGCACGCACTACTCTGTGAAAAAAGAGAACTGACCCTGCACATCTCCTTTAAACCTTCCCCCACCTTAAAATTATGGCCTCTCGCCTTTGATATTTCCACCCAGGATAAAACGTTTGACTGTCTACTCCGTCTAATGCCCACCATAGTTTGATATACATCTATCAGGTCTCGCCTCAGCCTCTGACATGCCAGAGAAAATAATCCATGTTTGTCCACACTACCTTATAGCTACTACTCTCCTTTGCAGGCAGCATTTGGGTGAACCTCTTCTGCACTGTCCCCAAAGTTTCTGTGTCCTAGTGAAGTATTTAATCACCTGTGCACTTTGCAGGCTTGCATTAAAAGCAGTTTCAGCATGATGAGAGTAGTACAATCTGATGCAATTTTGCAGTGGGGGGAAAGCTGGACTGTGGCATGTGGAAAACATAGAAGGGTCAGAGCATGTTACGAAAAATTTCTGTGGAAAGAAAAAAAAACTTATTGCTTCCTTGACTTTTTAGAGAACAGATCAGATATTTGCCTAGGACTAGAAACAATATTGTAGCGCTGCTCTTTAAGAAGGGTGTCAAGGCATTCACGATCTGTTGAGCGGATTAACTTTCATGGTATCAAGTAGGAACCACCTGAGCTCATGAGAGGGAGGTAAAGCTTCCCAAGCTGTTGTTCAACCCATTTCACCTGTTTGGCAAACTACTGCATGTTGTGCTCCATTCATGCCATACTCTGAGCAACCAACCTGTATTCTGAAGAGGACTCACTCGACCAGGAAGGAGAGCAGTCTTCTGTCTTTCAAAGATAAATCATTGGCAAGTAAAGTGTAAAAGAGTTTCCTGTCAAATTGAGTTACGGATTGGGTGTCAGGGTTGCCTACTTCACATGTTCATTGGTAATTGGCTTCAAGATTCACCAGCATGGTACTTGGGCTTGCATCTGGAATTATACGGAGACGTAGGATAGGCTTGGACTTTTTCTCTTTAACCAAACGATGCTGAGACGTGACCTTATGGAGGTGCACAAGAACATGAGGGGCATGGATAAAGTGAACGCTGACATTCTTTTTCATACGGTATGGGTATTCTAAAACTAGAGGGCTTAGGCATAAGGTAAGAGGGGAGAGACTTAAGATGAACCTAAGGGACACTTTTTTCACCTTGAGGATCGTCTGCATCTGGAATGAGCTACCAGAGGAACATATGAAGAATGCGGAGAGGATATTTCCAATAGTGGGAGAGTCTAGGACAAGAGGCCATAGCCTCAGAATAAAAGGACGTACCTTTACAAAGGAGATCAGGAGGAATTATTTTAGTTGGTGGGTGGTGAATCTGTGGAATTCATTGCCACAAATGGCTGTGAAGGCCAAGTCGATGAATATGTTTAAAGCTGCGTTTGTATGGGACATCTGTAATTCTTGATTAGTAACGGAGTCAGGGGTTATGGGGAGAATGCAGACGAATGGGGTTGAGATAGAAAGATGCAGTTCTCTCCATAATGTTTGGGACAAAGACCCATCATTTATTTTTTTGCCTCTGTACTCCACAATTTGAGAATGGTAATAGAAAAAAAATCACATGTGATTAAAGTGCACATTGTCAGATTTTATTAAAGGGCAATTTTATACATTTTAGTTTCACCATGTAGAAATTACAGCCGTGTCTATACGTAGTCCGTCCCCCCCCCCCCCCCCCCCCCCATTTCAGGGCACCATAATGTTTGGGACACATGGCTTCACAGGTGTTTGTATTGCTCAGGTGTGTTTAATTGCCTTCATGCAGGTATAAGAGAGCTCTCAGCATCTAGTCTTT
This sequence comes from Raja brachyura, assembly GCA_963514005.1. Next base: position 14,200,918 of record OY740798.1, read on the forward strand.
CCTCCAGTCTATCCATCACCCATGGAAACTTTTATTGCTGAAACACTCTTCAGGAGTCCAGTGTGGATTTGTCAATGACTACTGTCTGCAGAAGACTTCATGAACAGAAATACAGAGGCAACACTGCAAGATGCAAACCACTGGTTAGCCGCAAAAATAGATGGCCAGGTTACAGTTTGCCAATAAGTACTTAAAAGAGCAACCGCACTTCTGGCAAAAGGTCTCGTGGGCAGATGAGACAAAGATTATATAGAGTGATGGCAAGAACAAAGTATGGAGGAGACAAGGAACTGCCCAAGATCCGAAATTTGCCACCTCATCTGTGAAACACAGTGGTGGGGGTGTGATGTCTGGGCATGTATGGCTGCTGAAGGTACTGGCTCACTTATCTTCATTGATAATACAACTGTTAATGGTAGTAGCACAATGAATTCTGAAGTGTATAGACACATACTATCTGCTTAAGTTCAAACAAATGCGTCAAAACTCATTAGCTGGTGGATCATTCTTCAGCAAGACATTGATCCCAAACATACTGCTAAAGCAACAAAGGAATTTTTCAAAGCTAAAAACTAGTCAATTATTGAGTGGCCAAGTCAATCACCCGATCTGAACCCAATTGAGCATGCCTTTTATATGCTGAAGTGAAAACTGAAGGGGACTAGCCCCCTAAACAAGCATAAGCTAAAGATGGCTGCAATACAGGCCTGCAGAGAATGGCCAGAGATGACACCCAGCAACTGGTGATGTCCATGAATCGCAGACTTCAAGCAGTCATTGCATGCAAAGGATATGTAACAAAATGACAAAATAAACATGACTACTTTCATTTACATGACATTGCTGTGTCCCAAACATTATGGTGCTCTGAAATGGAGGGCCTATATATAAACACTGCGGTAATTTCTGCAAGGTGAAACCAAAATGTATAAAAATGGCCTTTATTAAGATCTGACAGTGTGCACTTTAACCACATGTAATTTTTTTCTCTTACAAATCTCAAATTATGGAGTACAGAGGCAAATGAATAAATGATGGGACTTTGTCCCAAACATTATGGAGGGCACTGTTGATCAGCCATGATTGAATAGTGGATTATACTATAGGACCGAATCACTTAATTCTGCTCCTAGAACTTGTGAATTTATTCAGAAACAGAAACCATTATGACTTAAAAAAACTTTTGGAAGGGTTTAGAAAGATGTGGGAGATATCAGGCAAATGCGACTAGCCCTGAATGCCAATTTGGTAAGCATGGACAAGGTGGGCCAAATGGACTGTTTTGTGCTGTGACTATCTGGATTTTACTTTCTCTCTGTATTTTGTAGTTTTGCGCGCCTCCTGAAGTTCTTATCAATTGGGTTTTGCGCTTTCAAGGTGCCCTCATGCATGAGCTCTCCAATGATGGTGCACGCAAGCAGTTTGAATCTTACCTGGAAGAAATGATTCTTCCGCTGATGGTAGCCAGTGCTCAGAGCGGCGACCGGGAATGTCACATTGTCGTGTTGACTGATGACGATGTGGTCGACTGGGACGAGGAGTATCCACCGCAGATGGGAGAAGAATATTCACAAAGTAAGCTGGTGACTGGAGCCTGTACACGGGCGACCCCCTGCATTACGGTTGTTCGCATTGCGGAAATTGGCCCTTACAAGATTCTCAAATCATAAATTTGAGACACGGAATAAAATCCACCAATCGTGCAAATTAAGAAAACAAAAAGTCAATAAATGAACACTTTCTTTTTTGCTACTTGCCTTTCTTGATGCATGCAATTTAATTGAATGCTGCAGTGTAATGGAAAATTAAGGCATAACCCATTTTCTATGAATGCAACCCTCCTCTCCGTAATGCAGGTTCGCCTTTAATTGTAAGGCTTTAAACTTGTAGCTATTTACAGTTTTAATTGTTCAATTTGTCTTTAAGAACTCGCTGTCAGGCACATGTTTATCTTTGGATACAAGGAACTGCAGATGCTGGTTTACAAAAAAAGACACTGAAGTGCTGAAGTAACTTAGAGGGTCAGGCAGCATCTCTAGAGAACATGCATAGGTGATGTTTCAATGTTGGGAGCCTTCTTCAGATCCGTGATCTATCCATGTTCTCCAGAGATGCTGCCTGACCCGTTGAGTTACTCAAACACTTTTGTCTTTTTTTACATGTTTATTTTTATCTAATTCTGTTTGCAGGTCTGTCCCAGGACTAAGATCACTGATCTCATTCTGGTATTGACATTTGTTTGAAGTCTTATAATTCTTAAGACTTGTTGGTCAAGACTTGTTAGAAACTTACTTTAAACAAAGATGATTATGTATCATTGCTTAATCTCGAATAAAAGCAAGTCTAAGCGATAGTAGACTTGAAATGATCAGTTTACGATAAATGTTTGTCAATGTCATCAATGGAGGGGAATTTGCCATCCTTATCCAGTCTCACCTGTGTGTCACTTGAGACCAACCTGACTGCTAACTGAACTAAACACAATGAGCTTAATTCAGTAATTCAGTAAATCAGGCAGCATCTGTGGCAGGAATGGATAGATAATGTTTCGGATTGTGATCCTTCTGAAGAAGAAGCCAGAAGGGTCCCGACCTGAAATAACACCTATCCATTCATTCCACAGATGCTGCCTAACCCAATGAGTTACTCCAGCACTTTGTGTTTTACCAAAGAACCCAACATCTGCTGTTCCTTGTGTCTCCATCTGACTTTGCTACACAACACTAATATCAGCCACAATGATCTTCTATGGACGGTGTCTATTATGGCTACTTAGAATTAAGGATATTAATTGATTGCATTAGTGATTATATTATGATTATTTGTATTATTGCATCTACGGGCCTGTTACGCTGCAGCAAGTATGAATTTAATTGTTCCGTTGTCGCTACATATGACAATCAGACCTGAATGTGATTACATATCCGTCGCACATTGAGTGATGTAAGGGGCTTCAGGGTCTCAATAACCTCCTGTTCTACTGCCAAGCTATAAGATATGTTTTGACATGTTTAAACCTATCACTCACTGAAGCAGTTTTGAAACATGCAGAAAATGCAGCACGCAGTTTATACACTAACAACTCATTACTGTGCATTAATTTCATGCTAAGCTATTTTAAAGTTGATTAATCATTAACCAGGCCTTAGGAGAGTTCTCCTGCTGTTTAAAATAATTGCAAGATGTTTCACAATAACCTGAGAGTCATAGAGCTGTACAATATAGAAAAGGGTCCTTCGGTCCACCTTATCCAGCCTGACCAAGTTGGCATACTAGGTTGGTCCCATTTGCCTTCATTTTGTCCACAGCCTTCCTCTAAAGGCATCTTATCTATATATGTGCCTGAATGCCTTTTAAAGGTCAGGATCCCCTCATATAGCTTCTGCTGGCAGCTTATTCCAGTTATGAACAACCTTCTGAGTGAGAAGGTTGTCCTTGAGGTCCCTCTTAGATCTCTGTCCTCTTATATCTCTTCCCTCTCATCTGAAGCTGATGTCCTCTAGTTTTAGAATCCTCCACCCAGGGAAAATGACTGTGTCAACGTTCACTTTAACCTTGTCCCTCATAATCTTGTGCACCTCAATAAGGTCACACTTCAACCTCCTTACTCTCCAAAGCAAGAACGTTCCAAGCTGTGCAACCTCTCCCTACAATTCAAACCCAAGTAACATCCTGGAGAGAACACACAGGGCTGAATGTCTCATCTGAAAGACTGCACTCCCTCATGACTGGGGTTGTCAGCCTGGATCTTGTACTCCCTTTGGAAGAAGACTATTAGTATGATCTTTGACTCAGACAGCCACCTTGAGTGCGGTAATCTTCTGAAATGTCATGGCAAAGACGTTGGAAATGGTGGTTTTATGGCTCATTGTTTAGAGCAGGTCTCCACGATTGATTTCTGCGCACTTCAGATTCATGGTTCCAGGCCTGTGGACAGAAACATCTCTACTCTGACTCTGACTGAGCGCTGCTTGATCAGGCTAGTCTTCATGCTCTGAGTCATTGAGTATGTCTCTGTACAGCTTGAGATGGCTGGTTGATTCTTGCAGTGGGATGTCAGAACAAAGCCCTACAAATCTGAGCAACTGTTGCTTATGACAGACCAAGATCTGAGATACAATTATCACCAAACTGTGGTTTAGTCTCTGAGGTATAGATTCCTTGGTGGAGGTAATTTTTTGGGTTGAATGTTCAAAAATAACCATCCATCACCAGTTTTGAAGTTTTCAAAAAGATGAGTAATATTGCACAGATCTGACCAAGCATGCTTCATTTTTTGCCAAACTGCACAAGACACCCACTCGCATTTGATGCTATTAAGCAGGAAAGAGTACAGTGACTATTTACAAGGATGTTGCCAGGACGCAAGGGCCTGGGCTGTATGGAGAGGTTAGGCATGCTAGGACTGTATTTTGTGGAGTGAGTACAGGGTACTGAGGTCTGATCTGATTGAGGTTTATAAAATCATGAGGGGAATAGATGGAGTGAATGCACAGAGACTTTTTTCCCCCATGGTAGGAAAATCAAGAAGTAGCGGTCATAGGTTACACCACCAGGTGGCGCCTGTATTGGCAGCCTCGCCAGCAGTCTGCCTTGTCCCTGTGGTGGATGTTTATTTTAAACTTTATTTTATGTGCTATGTGTATTTTTGCTTTTTACTTAGTATGGCTGTATGGTAATATAAATTTCACTGTACCTTAATTGGTACATGTGGCAATTAAATTGAATCTTGAATCTAGGTTTAAGGTGAAAGGAGAAAGATTTAATAGGAACCTGAGGGGCAACTTTTTTTTATGAGGGTGTTGGGTAAATGGTAATGAGCCATCAGATAAATACTAGGGGACCGAGGATCTAATGGGAGGGAGGAACTGAAGGGAATCCACATTAGTCAGGAAATGGTGTTAGGTAGTTGTTAAAGAAGGAACTGCAGATGCTGGAGAATCGAGGGTTACACAAAAAGCTGGAGAAACTCAGCGGGTGCAGCAGCATCTAAGGAGCGAAGGAGATAGGCGACGTTTCGGGTCGAGACCCTTCTTCAGAAGGGTCTCGACCCGAAACGTCGCCTATCTCCTTCGCTCCTTAGATGCTGCTGCACCCGCTGAGTTTCTCCAGCTTTTTGTGTAACCCCCAATGGTGTTAGGTAAACTGTTGGAATTGAAGTCAGATAAACCCCCAGGGCCTGATAGTCTGCATCCCAGATTACTTAAGGAGGTAGCCCCAAAAGTCATGGATGCATTGGTGATTATTTTCCAATGTTCTCTTGATTCTGGATCAGTTCCTGTGGACTGGAGGGTAGCTAATGTAACCCCACTTTTTAAGAAAGGAGGGAGAGAGAAAACGGGGAATTATAGACCAGTTATAGCCTTACATCGGGAGTGGAGAAGATGCTTGAGTTCCTGTGGATTGGAGGAAAGCTAATTTTATCCCACTTTTTAAGATGGGTGGGAGAGAGAAAATTGAATTATAGACCAGTTAGCCTGACATTGGTGGTGGGGAAGATGCTGGAGTCAATCATAAAATATGTTATAGCAGCGCATTTGAAAGCAGTGACAGGATCGGTCAAAGTCATCATGGATTTATGAACGGAAAATCATGCTTGACTAATCTGGAATTTTTTGAGGATGTAACAAGTAGAATGGATAAGGAAGAGCCAATGAATGTGGTGTATCTGGACTTTCAAAAAGCCATTGACAAGGTCCCACACAAGCGATTAGTGTCCATAATTAGAGCACACGGTATTGGGGTAGGGTATTGACAAGGATAGAGAACTGGTTGGCAAACGGGAAGCAAAGAGTAGGAATTAACGGATCCTTTTCAGAATGGCAGGCAGTGACTAGTGGGGTGCTGCAAGACTCAGTGATGAGTGCAAGACCCAGTTATTTACAATATATATTCATGATTTAGACAAGGGAATTAAATGTGACATCTCCAAGTTTCCGGGTGACACAAAGGTGGGTGGCAGTGTGAGCTGCGAGGAGGATGCTATGCGGCTGCAGGGTGACGGGTGAGTGGGCAGATGCATGGCGGATGCAGTATAATGTGAATAAATGTGAGGTTATCCACTGTGGTAGCAAGAACAGGAAGGCAGATTATTATCTGAATGGTGTCATATTAGGAAATTGGAGTATGTGTGGTTTCCCATGTGTTGCTCCGCTTTCTTCAGACATCTCATTTTCTCTCCCATCCCAAGGATGCATGCATTGGTGGGTTAATTCGCCACTGCAAATTGCCCCTTCTGTGCAAGTAATTTTCAAATCTGGGTGAGTTGATAAAGTGTAGTGAGAATAGGGGCAGCACATTGGCGTGGTGGGAGAGTTGCTGCCTTACAGCGCCAGAGTTCGATCCTGACTATGGGTGCTGTCCGTACGGAGCTTGTACGTTTTATGCAGATGGTCCGGTTTCCTCCCACACTCCAAAGGCGTACAGGTTTGTAGGTTAATTGGCTTCAGTCATGATTGTAAATTGTCCCTAGTGTGTAGGATAGTGCTAGTGTACGGGGTAATGGCTAGTCGGCGTGGACTCGATGGGCTGAAGGGCCTGTTTTCGTGTTATATCTCTAAACTAAACAAAATTAAAATACGAATAGTGTCAATTAGTAGTTGATAATCAGCATGTACTTGGTGGGCTGAAGGGCCTGTTTCCGTGCTATGTCCGTGTGGCATTCAAAGCCATTCTGATTGAAGCCGACAATGTAGCCTGCTCCTTCAGCTGTTAAGACACGTTCCTTCCTTAAATTCCCTTCACTTTCCGTGGTTCATTAAACCTTTTTTTACCTGTCCGTCTAGTTACTTGGTGCCATGTTTTGTTTCCTTCATTTCCGGGGTTGTTGAACTGGTATCATCCCTCCTGCTGACTCAGTGATTTGGTCACAATCGAGGCAAAACAATATGTAGGTTGCTGGTGAAGCTGGTGACACAACTGTTAGAGGGGGCTGCTGCTCCTCTCGAAGGGTTTCTGCCTCGTTTTATTGATTTCCTTGAAATGTAAAAGCTGTTAATAAAGAAGTGGACGCTGTTGCCAATGGTAACAGGATCTAGTGTCTTTCAGTCCATAAACAACCCCTTCCGCACAACCTTTCCATGCTGGCCAAGATGCTCCAAATAGTCCTATTTGCCCACATTTGGCCTTTATCCCTCTCAACCCTTTCTATAAATACACCTGTCTGAATGTCGTTTAAATATTGATAATGATAATAAATTTTCTATATTACTTTTGGGCAGTCCAGATTAAGAATATGAATTTTTGGTGGGTAAATATGGATGTTGAACCAATGTGGTTAAAAATGGAAAAGGAAGACTGTTTACCTTTCAATATAGAGTCGATTATTTTCGCACCAAAGGAAGTACAAAAAAAGACTTATAGGGACAACCCTATAATTCATAATAATAGGCGTATTTGGAAACAGATAGTTAAGACCCTATATCTGGATAATCTTTCTTTTAGGTTACCAATTAGGAATAACCCACTGTTTAAACCCTCAATCTTAGATGCGGGGTTTAGACTGTGGGAGGATTTAGGAATTAAAAGGATAGGACACCTTTATAGAAATGGAAAATTTTTATTATTTGAAGAGTTACAAGATATTTTTGGATTACCTTCACAACACCATTTTAGGTATTTACAAATTAGAGATTTTATTAAATGTAACACACAAGACTATAAAAAAAAAGAACCAGGCTTATTAGATGAGCTGTTTAATTTACATCCAAATACGGATAAGCTTATAGCTTATATATACAATATTATTTTAGATAAAGAGAACCCAACAACTGAAACATATCGTCAAGCATGGGAAAATGAAATCGGATTACCTATAACAAAAGAAACTTGGGAAGAATGCTTACAAAGAATACATTGGTGTTCTATGAATGCCAGACATACACTGATACAATTTAAAGTTATATATAGATTACACTACTCGAAAACCAAATTAAAAAGTATTTTTCCTAGTCTCTCCTCTATTTGTGATAAATGTAAGAATCTTGAAGCAAATTTAATACATAGTTTGGTAACGTGTCCACGGTTGAATTATTATTGGATTGAAATTTTTAAAGTTATTTCGGAAGTTCTTAAGGTTGAACTCGACCCAGACCCAAAATTAATAATATTCGGAATCCCGGAGCCAAATTTGGTACTCACGGTTAATCAAAGAAATTTTTTTGATTACTGTTTAATAATAGGGAAAAAAATGATACTTAAATTTTGGAAGGGAACATTATCTCCAACAATTAAAATGTGGAAAGCAGAGATGTTGGAGACGTTGAATTTGGAAAGAATTAGATTTGTCCTTTTGGACAGGTATAATTCTTTTGAATCGATATGGTCTCCATATATACAGTATTTAGAAAAGTAGCTATTCTTGGAATCACGGCTCGACGGACACCCTACGGATCCGATGCGAATAACTTACTTATAATTGATATTATTGTGCATTTATTAGAGATATTTCTGAATGAAATAGTATTTCGTATAATGACTTTAGTTTTTGTTTATATATATGTAATATTTTTGTTTTTCAAATTTTCCCTTTTTATTTTCTTTTTATTTACGATTGAAGTATGTGGGAAGAATTTTTTATTCCTTTTTATTTACTCTTTTTTCTTTTCTCTTTTATATATCTTTTTCTTTATTTCCAAAAAATAGAAGATATTAAGTATTGATATGTTATTTGTAGTAATATTGAATTAAGGTGTTAGTTTATAAAGTAAGCTTTACATTGTAAACGGTTTACTTCAAATAAAAAAATATTACAAAAAAAAAAATATATATTGATAATGTACCTCTCTGAATTAAATCTGGTAGTTAGTCTCATTTAGTCACCACCCTCCATGTCAAAATGTTGCCCCTTTGGTTCCTATTTCAATCTTTCCCCTCTCGCCATAAACCAATGGTATCTAGTTTTTGATACCTACCCTGGGAAAAAGACTGCAATCACCCTATGTATTCCCCTCGTGATTTGATGCACCTCTGTCAGATCACCCCTCAGCCTACTGTGCTCCAAGGAAAGAAGGGACAATCACATAGATACACAGAATCGCCAAAGGAGAGGAATGAAACCGCCTGAAAAGGTAGAGGAAACAAACTTAGTTGCAAGGAGAGTTGGATAATTAACTGAAGGAAATAAATTGCCAAGCTCTGGATAAAGACCAGGGCACTAAGATTAATTGGGAAGCTGTACCAGGGGAAATCGCAGACAAAGGTTTCCTGTAATAGTCTATGATTCGACGATGAGATGATTCTTATGAATTAGAGAGGATCCATGTGTTACATTCATTTTACTAAATTGCACAGGTCTTTGCATGTTTGGCAGCAGCTGGGGGAAGCTACTCTGAGGGATGCTAGGGGCAACATAGTAGTGAAAAGATAATTACAGAAGATTAATTTTCCATATTAGTTTGTCCGTGGACCAGATGGGGTTTTGTTTGGAACGTGTTGCCCATTCCAAAGCCAGTGTTTATTTAACAAAATAGTGCTGAGATTGGCAAAGCAAATTTAGAGTGTCGAGCTAGCATGTGTATTCAGTTGTAACATGCGTGTATGAAAGTGTACATTCTCTCGATCGCACTCTCTCGATCGCACTCTCTCTCTCGATCGCACTCTCACACTTGCATGTCTTCACTTCAGCAGAAAATTTTATTTCCTACATCTTTCTCCCCGCTCTCCATTTGAGCCACTGCCTGGTTTTGCTACTTGGACCTTTCCTCTTGCCGAATCTGAAGCCACAGGGGCAGCAAGGTGGCGCAACGGTAGAGTTGCTACCATACAGCGCTAGAGACCTGTGTTCAATCCTGACTACGGGTGCTGTCTGTGCAGAGTTTGTATGTTCTCCCTGTGGCCGCGTGGGTTTTCTCCAGGTGCTCAGGTTTCCTCCCACATTCCATAAACGTATAGGTCTGTAGGTTAATTGACTTCAGTAAGTTATGGAAATTGTCCCAAGTGTGTGTAGGTTAGTGTACAGGTGATCCCTGGTGGGCGAGGGCTTAGTGGGACAAAGGGTCTGTTTCCACACTGTATCTCAAGTCTAAAGGCGGCTTAAAAAAACGCACCAATTCTGGAAGCGTGAAAAGAAAGCAAATGCAGGAAACACTCATCAAGTAAGGCATCATCTATGGAGCGGGAAATAGAAATAATATTTCAGTATTATGACTTTTCATCTGAAATATTAATGTTAAATTCTGTCAAAAATTCAGAAAAGATCCAAGATGTACAGCTTTTTTTGCTTCCTGACCCGATTAGCATTTGCAACCATAAATGTTGGAACTTTCTTATGAACCATGGAAATTATAATCTTATAGCATTGATAGAAAGAGGAGGAATGCGACCTGCCTTCCACTGAAAGCATCTACATAAGGCACAGCCTCAATAAGACAGCACCTATCATCAAGAATCCCCACCATCTGTGCGATGTCCTTGTCTCACTGCTGTTGAGATAGAGGTACAAGGGCTTGAAGTCCCACTGAAGTCAGCCTCTTGAACCATCCTACACATCCCTAATCCTACCTTCGCAACAGAATACCCTTTGCACTACCATAGTTATTTTTTATTTTCTAATTATGTCTTTTGCGCAAACTTTTTTTTTGGCAATGTTCTTTCTTTCAGTATACTGTATAATTTATTTACTTGGATTTTGAGTTTAGTTTGTAGATACAGCACGGAAACAGGCCCTTTGGGCAACCAAGTCCGCGCCGACCAGCAATCCCCACATGCTAACACCATCCTACATGCACTAGGGACAATTTATAATTTTACCAAGGCAAATTAACCTACAAACCTGTACGTCTTTGGAGTGTGGGAGGAAACCGGAGCACGTGGAGAAAACCCACGCGGGTCATTGGGAGAAAGTTGAAACTCCGTACAGACTGCACCCGTAGTCAGGATTGAACCCGGGCCTCTGGAGCTGTAAGACAGCAACTCTACCACTGCACCACCATGCCGCCCCATGTTGTTTAAGTCTATGTACCTTTGATATAGATTTATGTGTAGATTTTCATTGTACCTCTCCATACCTGTGTGTATATGGCAATATAAATTACAATTACTGAAAAAACCCAATAATAGTTACATTACTATAACTTGAAATGCAACCATAGTAATGTAAATCTTATTTGTCCAGTTATTTACAGTACCAAGTTATACCGATTCTTTAAATATATTGAGAATAGAGATGTGGCCAAGACTGTCCTGAAGGAGAGAGGATTGAAGAAGATCAGACTGGGAATTGAAGGTATGTGGAGGTTTTCGCTGACTGGAGTAGGTAAACCTTCTACATAAACCTGGGAGTGAACTAAGTTATAAAGTGAAATATTGTAACCTGCAGCAGACGCAACTTGTTCATGCTGACACAGATGCTCCATCTACAATAGTCCCACTTGCCCGTGTTTGGTCTATATCCGCGTTTCCTATCCATGTACTTGTCCAAATGTCTTTTCAAATGTTCATACGTCAGTCATAGGAGCAGAATTAGGTCATTGTGCCCATCGAGTCTGCTCCGCCATTCTATCATGGCTGATCTCTTTCCCTCTCAACCCCATTCGCCACCCTTCTCTATGTAACCTTTAACACCCGTACTAATGTTGTTCTTATCTCAACTCCTTCCTCTGGCAGTTTGTGCCATATACCCACTACCTTCCGAGTGGAAAATCTGCCCCTCAAGTTTCTATTAAACCTTTCCTCTTTTAGTTCTTGATTCTCTCACCCAGGGGGAAAAGCCTCTGTGCAATCACCCCATCTGCACACCTTATGCACAAAGTTTGCTGTCCACAAGTGTCTGAATGATTAGACCTGCATCTAGCTTGTGCATACCAAGTATCATTGTGTCTATTGTGGGTTAGGGCACAGAATACAGCACAGAAATGGGCTCTTTGGCCCACAATGTCTACTGAGCATGATGTCATGTTAAACTGAAGTCTGCCTGCTTGTGGTCCACATCCCTTCATTCTCTACAGCCAATCTAAAAGTCTCTTAAGCACTACCACTGTATCTGCTTCCACCGCCACCCATAGCAGCACGTTCCAGGCACCCACCACAGTGTGTGTGTGTGTGTGTGTGAAAAAACCCTTCCACTCAATGTGTGTGTGTGTATGTGTAAAGAAATGATAATAATCCTTTCCCTGCACATCTCCTTTAAACTCTTGCTCCTCTGACTTGGAATCTATGGGCTCAGGTCTATGATGTTTCTGCCCCAGGAGAAAGGCTGCAGCATCATGTGTGGCCCTCTGTGTTTAGGTTACCCCACATACAAGGAAAAGGTGAAGAAAAGGCCAGGGGGACGTCCCGAGGTGATCTACAACTACGTGCAGCGGCCCTTCATCAGGATGTCCTGGGAGAAGGAGGAAGGGAAGAGCCGCCACGTGGACTTCCAGTGTGTGAAGAGCAAGTCCATCACCAACCTGGCGGCAGCGGCAGCCGACTTCCCACAGGACCAGCTGGTGGTCATGCACACCACGGCACAGGTGGACGAGCTCGACATCCTCCCCAATCCCAACAGCAACAACGAGCCCGACCTGGAGCCCCCACCCCCGGCGGTCTGACGGCCCGCGTGAGTGGGGAGAGAGAGGAGGGAGGGCCGTGGGAAACCCTCGCGCATGCTGCTGGTGATTGACGTTGTCATGATGCATTTATCTGTGCAAGAGAAAACAGTGTCAGCGTTGTACACTACTCTGAACCAACCATAGCCGTAACCGAGTGACCCGCTCCTCGTATTAAGTTACCACTTGTGTTTCACAAGCAACAGCCGATTGCTTTTGGCTCTGGGAGGAAGGGTGAGAGAGGAATGTCTTTAATTCTCACACATTCTTATTTTTTAATGCACAATGTTACTTAAAAAAGGCGATTGCAGCCTGGGTGCTATGTACCGGGAATGGCTTTGATCTGCAATTTTTTTTGTTTCAAAAAGCCACCTGTACCGTGAAATGCATTAAGTTTGTGCAGATTCAGCATGGTTGACACAGCACAGGGTGAAAGACGGGACAAGGGAGGTCTCCGGGTTCTGTGCACCAAATTTGCCCAGGTGGTTTGAAGAGTTTGTACTTCCGGCGAATTTATCTGGGGTGGTGGGACATAGAGTAAATAATCTATGGATGTGCGGAGGAGGCAAGTGCTGTCCCGTGGAATCATTATGACGTTTATTTTAATTTCCTGAACTATATGTACATGTTGCAGGAGTGTTCTAAGTATTTCTAACAGCTGAGGAATGATTGTATAAATAAACATCACAAGCATTTCTGTCTCTTTTGGATGTTGTTTTCTCATCACCTTTTCCGAGCTGCCTATTCTGAATGTGTCAATGCAACTCTTCATTTTGCCTCCCCTTCTGTTGTGCAGCAAGATATCAGTCCCACCGCAATTGGCCAGAAGGTTAAATATTGCTTCTGAACACCATTGTAGCTGTGCAAAGTAATTGTTTAGGAGGGACAGGTGGCTTTTCGTATTTTAGTGCGGATAGGGTACAGATGGACGTCAGTTTAGGGCTGGCTACACAGCAGTAGAGTCGCGGCCTTACAGCTCCAGAGACCCCAGTTCGATCCTAACTACGGGTGCTGTCTGTACAGAGTTTGTACGTTCTCCCCGTGACCACGTGGGTTTCCTCCCACACTCTAAACATGGACAGTTTGTAGGTTCATTGTTTTTGGTAAAATCTGTAAATAATCCCTGGTGTGTAGGATAGTGCTAGTGTACGGGGTGATCGCTGGTCGACGTGGACTCGGTGGGCCGAAGGACCTGTTTCCGCACTGTATCTCTAAAGTTTTGAAATCTTTCAGATGTGTACCTTGGACACTGTTGCATCCCCTCATTGTGTTAATAAGTGTCTGAAGTGGGAGTTGGACTACACAAGAAACTTAAGATCACAGGAAATCCTGAGATATTTGATACATAAAGAGAAATACAAAAGAATTGGTAAGGCATGAAGAGATAACATGAAATATTAGAATGGAAGCAGAAAAGGTATTCATGCTCACAAATGAGTACTAGCGTGATGTTGACAAACAAGTCAAAGGCGCACACAATCTGTGGCAATGTACCACGGATATAGGATCAAAGGCATCTTGGCATTTGTTCAGATCCCTGAAGGTTGCCGGATAGTTTGCAGTCAGAGGTTCGTCACTGTAGAATGATTTAAAACATTAGTTAGGCCACTAACTGGTCACATGGGTGTGTAGTGCCAGGACCTGCTAATTTGCATTGAGCAGAGAAATCGGCAAAGCCATGGCCTCTTCAGAAAGGAAAGATGCAACTGGCATGCAGAATTGAGTGGGTCTACACGACACATAGGAAGAACCTAGTTTCCATGGATATGCAAGTGGGAGACAGGGATTGAAGTGGCTGAAGGATTGAGAAAAAGCTTTCACACAAGGAGAACAGGTCCCCTTAGGTTATGGCAGGTTCTTTCTTGACAACCATTTATAACTTGGGTTTAGGTTTATTGTTGAATGTATCGAGGTACAGTGAAAAGCTTTTTTGCTCTCCAGACAGATTGTGTATACCATACATGGATACAATCACACCAAACTCAAATACAATAGATAGAGCAATGGGGTAGAGAGCAGAATATTGTGTTCAGTATTGTGGTTAAACAGTTCCTTAGACAAATGCCCTCAATAGGGCAGAGGTGAATCGAACAGCACCCTAGCTTATGGAAGGATCATTCAGAAGCCTGATAATGGAGGGGAAGAAGTTGTTCCTGAGTCAGTGGCATGTGCTCCTTAACTTCTGGCAGACACTAGCAGGAATGATCAGGGTGGAACAAGTCTTTTTCTGAGGCAGTGTAAAGTGTAGATGGAGTCGGAAGTCGGGTCTATGTGATGTACTTGGGTACTTTCACATCCACAACTCTCTACAATTTCTTGCGGTCTTGGACAGAGCTATTCCCAAACCAAGCTTGATGCCACCTGACAGTATGCCGCATCATTTGCAGGTCACAAATGTGGATTCCTGGTGTTACAGGCCAAGGACAATGTGTGGTTAAATCAAGGCATTTCGCTCAACCATTCAGGCATTGCTAAAAACAGTTTCCACCCAGCAGAATGTGTGGAAAGGAATTGCAGATGCTGGTATAAACCGAAGATAGACAGAGTGCTGGAGTAATTCAGCGGATCAGGCGGCATCTCTGGGGAAAAAAGGATGGGTAACGTTGAGGGTCGAGACCTGACCCATCCTTTTTCTCCAGAGATACTGCCTACCCGCTGAGTTGCTCCAGCACTTTGTGTCTATCCCACCCCGCAGAAGGTCCCACCGCAACCGCAAATCCATCATGCCGGTCCCAAAGTATCCGCTTGTCTGTCAGCAATTGTCAGTTCCATCTGCTTGTCAAAATAATCTTAACACTGTTATATCCTGCGGGAAATTTGTGGCAAGCAAAGGATCAAATTGCCTGAGGGTCACTACGTCAAAGCAATCTCCATTTATGGCAGCTGTCAACACTTTGGCTGTTCCAAAGAGCTAATAAAGTACTGTTATAATGCAGGAAAATCGATTCATCCTTCCAGTAAAAGGTTGAAGTCTAAGTTTTTTTAAATACTTATGCAACAGGAACTTGCCATTCCATAAATCAATTCATAACTCCATAAATGAACTTGCTGAACAATCACCCACTTCCAATGCAGTGCATCACGGCAGGGTGAGATTGCAAGATGGGTGAAGGAGGTGGTGGATTTATTGCTCCTTTTACAGTCTGTGAAGTACTGTGTAGAGTTATGATTCACTGCATATCTATGTGCCTATCTAAAAACTTCAAACACCACTATCGTATCTGCCACCACCACTGGCAGTGCATTCCAGGCACCCACCTTTCTGTGTAAAGAAAATGTGTCCCACACATCTTTAAATTGTTATCCCCCAGACAAACCTCTGCCCTCTAGTCTTTGGCATTTTCATCCTGGGAAAAAGTTCTGACAGACTCCCTTTTAATTTTATATACTTCTATCGCGCCTCCCTTCCCGTTAACCTTTCCTTATAGCCAATACCTTCTGAACCAGTTTCCATCCTGGTGAACCAGTTCTGTACCTTCTTCAAAGCCTCCCCATCCTGTAACACAGTGACCAGTACAGCAGCCAATACTCCAAAATGGCTGGTGTGTAATGTTGAATTTCCTCTTCCCATGTTCTTGCCGTATTCAACAACCTGGCACAAATGTCTCGGCTGTTTAATCCCCTTGTTCTTTGTTCAAACACAACATGCTGATAATAGCTTCTGTTTGCTTTATTATATATCCTGCTTTTCTTAAAAAATATGCAATAAAGAACATTGAAACAACTTACAAGAAGTGGTAAATTTCCAGGTAAAATGTTAAATCTGTTAACAGCAGACCAATGTTCGAGCAAAGAAGATAGATTGGAGAATAAATTAAATGTTTTGTATGTACAGAAAGAAAGCACATCCCTGTTGAAGCAAACTCACGGGGATGGGGCAAGAGGTTAGAGAAGTATTGGTACAAATTCTGTTTACACAATATATACAAATAGTTTAAAGTATGACGATCTCTTTTATACATGATTCTTCTAAAAAATACTGTACAAACAGACTAAACTCTGCAGCTTTAAAGCAACATTTCACAGCTAAGATGATAAATATCTGTACATGTGTCTGAAATAGAACATGAAGCAAAAATAAACCCCTACTTTAACATATAGTTTTGCAGAAGAACACTCTTTGAATTAGATTCCAGAAAGCCACAAAAATATAATTGTGCAAAGCTTAAAATGTCCTCCGTACACATCAGTAGCTGATAACTGAGCAACTTCAATGCCAGTTTTATCGAGGATGATGCGAAGGCAGGGTATGCGTCCTGTGGGATCCAGATACAACAGTTTCAGCTCTGTGCAACATGTAGGCAAACACAACACACACACACTTAGCAGCCAAGAGCAGCTCCATCCATATTCAGCGTTCTGCGAATCAGTCCAAGTCGAGCTCCGCAAGCTGTCGGCATGGGAATGATCAGAGGGGCCAAGGTAAGTCGCTGAAATCAACCGGACCGCCAAGGCCAGCATCGGCCTCCAGGAGACTCATGATCACCGCCATGGCTGCCTCGTCGTTACTGGGACTGCTCACCGAGCGATCCTCCTCACCGATACCCAGGTGAGAGCTGCCACCTGAGGAAAGGTACAGGTGAGAGAGCATTGATAAATTTGCTGCCAAAAGTCTCACCAATGGAAATGCCATAGAAGTTGAGAATCGTTGTTTTATCTAAACATCTATTAAAGCGTAGGTAGTCTTGAGGGGAAGACAACATATTTGATTACTACTCGAAAGCTCTGTTGAGGCTTGGGCTTTATAGAATTTTTATTTTCCAGCTTTGAGGGTGACTGATTGTCCACTTAAATGAATATTCTACAAATCAACGTTTGTGCGCAGTTCTGGTCGCCCAGATATAGTCATAGTTGGAACGAGTGCAGAAGCGATTCACCAGATTTACCTGGTCTTGAATTGTTGGGAGAGGGTGATTAGGCTGGGATCTTTGCTTCAGAGTGTTGGAGGCCAGGGGGTGACCTTATTGAGGTGTATAAGATCATGTAGGGCATGGATAAAGTGAACACTCACAGCCTTTCACTAAGGGTAGAGAATTCTAAAACTAGAAGGCATAGGCTTAAGATGATAGGGGAGAGATTTAAGAGGAACCTCAAAGGCAACATTTTTCACTCTGACATCTATCTGGAGTGAGCTGCTAGAGGAAACTGCAGAAGCAGATGCAATTAAGACTCTAAAAAGACATTTGGACAAATATGGATAACAAAGGGTTTGGAGGGATATGGAAAAAATGCAAGTAGCTCAGAATGCTAACATGTTCGGTATAGCCAAGGTACGTCAAAGTGTCTGTTTCATAAGTCATAGGAACAAAATTAGGCCATTTGGCCAATCGAGTCTACCCCACCATTCAATCATAGCTTATCTATCCTTCCCTCTCAACCCCATTCTCCTGCCTGCTCCCCATAACTACTGACACTCGTATTAATCAAGAATCTATCAATCTCCGCCTTAAAAATACCCAAATAACTTGGCCTTCACAGCCATCTGTGGCAATGAATTCCACAGATTCCTCACCCTCTGACTAAACAAATTCCTCATTTCCTTTCTAAAGGTACGTCCATTTACTCTAAGGCCATGCTGTTCAGCTGACTTTACAATGCTGCACTTTCCAAATTGCAAGTCATCTCTGGTTCCTTTGTCGTTTACCTCGGTGTCCTCTGGTTATTGACTATACACCCAGTGGCAATAGCTTCTCCTTTTAACGCCTATTAAATCTGCACCAAGGAGAATCCCAGGTGCTCCAGCACATCCATATTTCCACATTCCTGACCCTAGTAAATTCCTTTTCTTCAATCTCGACATCGTCAAGTGCGAAGCCTGAAATTGGACACAATTGGACCTTTTTAACCCCGTCACTCCCTCTTCTCCCTTCTCACACTAGGGAAAAGATACAAAAGCTTGAAAGCACGTGCCGGCAGACACAGGAACAGCTACTTCCCCGCTGTAATTGACCCCTATTGAATGGTCTTCCCATAAACTAGGACATAGTCCCGATCTTAAAACCTACATCATTGCCGATCTTGGAACTGTAACACTATAATGCTGTAAAACTATATTCTACACTGTGGTATTTTTCTCTGCTCTACCTGTAGTAATTGTGTATAGCTTGATTGTAGTCAATATTATAATTTGACTGGATAGCATGCAAACAAAGCTTTTTATTAGGTTGGTGCACCTGACAATCACAAACCAACCAATAATCCATCAAAATACTCACGGGCAAACACTGGCGCCAGACACACAAACGCTGCAAACAGGCTTGGGAATATTCCTTTAAAAATAAAATCTGTCGATAGATCTTGTTGACAATGTTGCAGCTGTGTGCAGACAACCGGCTGGGTCACTGGTGAGAGCCTCAAATTAAAAGCCAATTAAAGCCTTTATTATTAACTCTCAACTGGGCTACAACTGCTTCCACTAAATTATGAATCACCTGGAGCAGCTGTCAAGCCCCACACATCAGACCTACTATTCGAGTGGCCTTTTGGGCTGTCAGTATCTGACCTGCTAATAGGGAGGTTTCACGGCAGTCGGGTCACGACCTATGACCCGTACTGTTGCTACGCTACGTCTAGTGGAGTACACGCGATGAACTGCAGGTAAGCACTGACCACTGTGTCCAGCGTAGCGGGCCCATTAAAACCCGCCGAAATTGCCAATTCTTGCGCTGTAAATAATTATGGAAATTGGGATAAGCGTGAGATACAGTTATCCTCCTTCAGAATTCCAAAGGTGAGGAGAAATGACGGTAGATAGAAGCGAGAGCTGAAGGGACAACAGCCAGAGTGCTTGGCGAACATTGTCCGTTTGCTCACTGCAGTTCATCAACTAAGGCATTATTTGTGTTTTTTCTTGTTTCCTTTGGTATCTAAAAAGTTTCAGAAGTGATAAATCTGCCTGTAAAATGTTAAAATTGCCCATGTTTCTCAAGTGGGTTTTTACATACAAAAAGAAAACGCCACTGAAGCAAAATTTACAGCCAGGTTTATCACTTCTGGGACTTTTTAGATACCAAAGGAATCAAGAAAAAACACAAATAATGCCCCTTACTGTTGATGAAATGCAGTGAGCAAACGCGATAATTCACAATATTTTCAATTCCGATATTTGCACAGCCAATGTTCGGCAAGCACTTTAGCTGCTGTTGTCCCTTGCACTCTCACTTCTCTTTACCTTCATTTCGCTTCACTTTTGGACTTCTGAAGTTGGGTACATATCTCTCACGCTTACCCCGACTTCCACAATTTTTTACAGTGCAAAACGTCAACATTTTTGCGGTTTTTAACAAGTAGGAAAGTACACGTTTCTTGCATTAATAACATATACTGGAAGTAACGGCTGTCCTCCAGATGGATTGAGCGGCTCCGTTCGTCAAGCCCTATGACCCAGTGACCTTACGTGCAAACCCCTATACATATTTGATGTGTAGGAAGGAACTGCAGATGCTGGTTTAAACCGAAAACAGACACAAAATGCTGGAGTAACTCAGCGGGACAGGCAGCATCTCTGGAGAAGGAATGGGTGAAGTTTCATGTCGAGATCCTTCTTCAGACTGACGTCAGGGGGGAGGGAGATACATAGACAAGGAAGTGTAAGGCGTGATAACAGGACAAAGGGAATGAGGATATTCAGAGAGCAGGAAGAGAGGATGTCGCTGAACTCTTGTCGGAGAGGGGAGGAGAACTTGATCATTGTTTTTAAATGGCAGAATATAAATTGGGACATTTAAAAACCAGGTTAATATGCTGAACGTGGATTCATTGCCAAACTGGGAGCCGGGAAATAAAAAGGTTTCGATCAAGTGCAAGCATTAATACAGTTTCAGAGTAGGAATGTGAATGACAGTCACCACTTTTGAGCTGTCGAGCACAGACACAGGGCCTTCAGCCTGACTCAGCCAAGTTGACATTCTGGGTTTGTCCCATTGGGCAAGTGGCCCAAATCCCTCTAAACCCTATCCATGTCTTGAAAGTGGTAAATGTATCCACTTCTCTATCTTCCTCTACCCAAGGAAAAACGCTGAGTGTTCACTTAATCGATGCCCATCATGATCTTGTCCACCTTAATATACCGTCATCCCCTCAGCATCCCATGCTCCGCAGGACAATTCCTGGCCTGCCCAGCATCTCCGTGTAATCCAAGCCCAGGTAACACCCTGGTGAATCTTTTAGTTTAGTTTAGAGATACAGTGCGGAAACAGGCCCTTCGACCCACCGGGTCCGTGCCGACCAGCGATCCCCGCACATTAACACTATCCTACACCCACTAGGGACAATTTTTACATTTACCAAGCCAATTAACCTACAAACCTGCACGTCTTTGGAATATGGGAGGAATCCGTAGATCTCGGAGAAAACCCACGCAGGTCACGGGGAGAATGTACAAACTCCGTACAGACAGCACCCGTAGTCCGGATCGAACCCGGGTCTCCGGCTCTGCATTTGCTGTAAGGCAGCAACTCTACCGCTAAACCACCGTCCCTACTTAATGGCATCCTTCCTACAGCTGGGTGAGTAGAATGGCGCACAATGCTCCAACTCTAATGGAAATGGAGATTAAACATTGAGGTGCAGCAGAGGCTGACTACGTTTTCTTTATCAACCTCTCTCATTACTTGAACCACTTACCTCAGGTCTGAGGGTGACTAAAAAGGGTCCACAAATCTCAAGGATTGTGCACAGTTAAGGTTGCCCAGCTATAGAATGGGTGACTTTAATTTGGAGAGGGTGCAGAAGAGATTCACCAGGATGGTACCTGAGTTTGTGTGTTTTTGCACAGGATGGAACATTTCTCTTTGGAGCAGAGGAGGATGAGTGGTGACCTTATTGAGATGTTCATGGTCATGGAAAATGTGAATGCTCACTGTTTGGTTCCTTGGGTAGAGGATTCTAAAACTAGAGGGCAGAGGCTTAAATGAGAAGGGAGAGAAGTAAGAGGGACTTAAGGGGCAGCTAAACAAGTTGTCCACGCCACACGAAAGAAGAAGAAGGGGCAGCTTTATCACTCAGACGGTGGTTAGTTTCTGGAATTAGCTGCCGGGGAGGCTATAGAAGCGGATGTAATTATGACTTTTAAAAGACATTTGGACAGATATGGATTGGAAAAGATTAGAGGGATATAGGCCAAATGAAGGCTGATGGACTTGCCCAGAATGCCAACTTGCATTGTCAAGGCCAGGAGAAAATTAGACACTTAAAACCAATCCATCCTCACTGTACTATGGCAGGAAGTCCATATACAAGGACAGTAAATTAGACTGGGTAATTCTAGTTGACAAGAACCATATGCAGGAACAACCAGCCAGATGCCACCTCTCTCCTGTAATTTGTCACTTTAAGTACTGAGAGCTTGCAAAAGGGCACTGCAATGGCAAAAGCTGCAGCACTTACTGAGTAGAGAGTTGTCAGTGTATAGATATCCTGTTCCTTCTGTCATTTGCCCAGGCAGTCCTCCTGTAGTAGGCATGTCCGATGTACCATTCATAATCTAGAGAGAGAGAATTAAATACCCATCAGATATGACGGAGAAATCAGATACAACCTTGTTTAAGGTCTTGTCAATTAATCAGTGATATGTAGAAAGACAGGAGAAGCTGAGTTGGTTTCTTTGAAGCAGGAGAGTTTTAAAGATATTCAAGGTTATGTAGTCAAAAGAAACTGCAAACATTGGAATCTTAAGCAAAACGCAGTGCTGGAGGAACTCAGCAGGTCAGGCAGCGTCTGTGGAGGGAGTGGGCACACTATGTCTTGGGTCAGGACTCTTCTTCAGACCGACCTTTCTCCATCTGTTTGAAGAAGGGGCCTGACGTCATCTGGCCATTCCCTCCACAGATGCTGCCTGACCTGCTGAGCACCTCCAGCACTATGTTTGGTTTGATATTCAAACTTATTCTGGGTTATATTGAATATAATGAGATTGAGGGGTGATTTTATAGACGTGCATAAAATCATGGGGGGGGGGGAAGGGGGGAATAGATAGGGTGAATGCACACAGATGTTTTCTAAGAAAAGGGGAAATTAGAGGGCGTAGGTTTAAGGTGAGAGGGGAAGGATTTAATAGGAACATGATGGGCAACTCTTCACGTAGGGCAAGTCATTGGAAGTGCAACTGCTGAACAGTGACAAATTACTTAACAACTTTTCAAATACACAGACAAATCCTCCATGGTGTTGCCTACAGTGAAAGGTTCTGCTGAATAAATATAAAGAGAAAATAGATGTAGGGCTTTGGGGAAAGAGCATGAGGGAGAGAGTAATTTCAGGTCCTCCCTATAGTTAGCACAGGTGCTGTAGGCAATGGCTCCCTGTGGTGCTAATATCACCTTATCAGTGTGACAGGGCAATGTAA